>APFE030039313.1:0-22234 GCA_000404065.3 Pinus taeda | reverse complement strand
CTGTTTCAAACTTCAGCTTTGAAAATGATACCCAACAAACTAAAATCAATCCTCTTTCTGTCACTTTTGATGAAATTTGAATCTAATTCTCAGAAAGAAAGTTATGATGATTTTCCCATGGTGACATGTTTGAGATCGAATTCGGGAGCCTGCAAAAACCCTAACTTCCTCAGTTCATATCTCTGAAAATATAGCGAGAAAAGTTTTGCAATTTGGTCATGAGGTTCATCACAATTTCTCTCAAATGAGTTTTAATTTCATCTCCTAAAGTTTCGTAGAAAAAAAGTTATGACAACAATTCCACCATGGCTTGTTTGAAGCAACGAAACCTTAGAACCGAAAGTTCTGATACCAATTGTTATGCAACCAACTCACAAAATAGAAGAGAAAGATAAATCAACGACTTCAAAAGTAGCCTCTTTGAGGGGGAAACCTCCTTTACATTACACAAATGAACAATTCTTGGATGATACAAATGAAAAGGCCTCCTTTCTATATATAGTAGTCTAAGGGGCCACAATATAATCAGAGTTGACATAACAATAATAATGTAAGGGCACAACAATAACAATAGTGGGCTTATATGGGGCACAATAATAACAATATGGGGACAACATGGACACAACAATAACAATATAGGGCTGCAATGACAATAATAATAATGGAATACACTAGTATTATAGGGACCTAACAGTCATGCAACTTTCTTTATTACTGATGAATCATATTCCCATGACTAAGAATGGTGAAGTAAAGTATGATCCCTATTATGGAATTCATTTATTATGATTGTATACACATGTCTCTAAACCATTTGCAAAATGAAATCCTTTCGTGATGAGAATGCATGAGGACCAAATGACAATAGACTCAGGTGGTTATATAGAATAAGTGTAGCATCAATATTACCCATAATTATTTGCTCCAAATACACCTTAGCTAGAGATGCTTCAATTGATTAAACTCAGTATTAGGGGTTGTCTCTATAAAAAGTGTGCTGTGTGGTTTTTAAAGGCCTGTTGCCTATGGTTTTCCTTGTGCATACACTTGGCATGATGATATGATATGGTTTAAAAAATGGGAAGGGAAAATATTGAATGGTGGCTCCATTTCTTTGTTTACATATATTGATATTTTTTGAATTAGTAACTCAACATAGAGAATGCACATCTACATGTGTCAACACGTTTAAAATGGACATAGTCTACCTATATAAAATATCAAACAACACCAAATATATAAACCTAGTCAAATTTAGTACTAATTCTTACATGTTGAAAATTGGATGTGTCAAATAAGCACTCTCTCTGATAGAAGCTTTTGGAATTGCAACTTGGGGTCCTGGGGAAAGGGAGGTTGTTGTGAAGTTTATCTAGGTAATGCAAAAAACTATTCATCAAGGTGAATTATAATGTGAGCACATGAAGGGTGATGCAAATTATACTTACAAATTTATTGGCAGTGAAATCTTTGAGAAAATTATCTATATCCTCCAGTGTAGTGGTATCATCAAAGGAAACAACAACTTGCAACATTGTCAGAATGCAATAGGATTTGTTATTTGCTAAAAAATAATGCATTGGAGTTGAGACCTATAAGATGTAATCTTAACCTGTATTGAGAAGTGGATAAAGGAAACACAAATCATATATAACTAATTGGAAATTCCATTTAGATTCAAGATACACATGTTATTGTAAGCATTAGATGCCCATGTTTTTTAATAACATAATTTATGTCACCATTGTTATATGATATGATGGGTATTTGATACAAGTAGAAATAATAAATATGGGGAGAGAGACTTTGTTGTGAAAAAGTTGGGACTCCCTTTGTATTAATCTAATACATCTTTATAATATTAAGTTTGGGAGTTAATTGATGAATGAAGACTCATGGATCTTCAACTTAGTGTGGCTACTACAAATTTAAATTTTCTCTCAAATAGAAGGATAGATAATGTTTGAAATGGAACATACTGTGAATCCACTACATTTCACCATTATGAGACTTTAGCTAATGTTAAAATTAATTCAATTCAATAAATTGCCATACTTGGAGTTAAGAGCTTCTAAGACTTGGGACATCTTTGTCTCCATTGGTACAAGAGTGAAATTATTTGGGATTCAATTCTACAAGGTGCACATACACTGGTGTAGAGGGAGAAATAAGTTGACCATAGGGAAAAGGAGTGGTGCTATAGGGAAAGGGTTTGAAAAATGGAAGATGAGCTTTAATGGAGGTGAGGGGCAGAAATGAAGTTCATAGGTGTTTTAAGGAAAGGGTGTGAAAAGCAAGAGCACAATCTTCAACAAAGCAGAGGGGAACAATGATGTTTAAATTTGGCAAGCAAATCTCTTAGAAGGGCCAACAATGAAATTCATTTCTTGCAGGACAAGGGTGGACGCAGAGGCATAAGGGAGTTCTTTAGAGTGCACAAGGGTTGGGTGGAGGCATTCAACATTGTTGAAAGTGTTTGTTCTAATAGAAAGTGTGAAAAGGAAATGCCGACGTTTAATCTTGGTGGAGATGTCTCTGGCATATTTTGGCTCGCTTGAAAGGTGGATAAGGTCCTTTGCTGTTATGCCCAAGAGTTCAGTTGCAACATAACCAAAAGAAACACCATTTCCTAGATGGCCATTTTGGTCATGCAATTCAAGACAAAGCACATAACGATAGTCACATTCAAGGAAGGCACTGTTGCATTTCACCCAGTGCCACATATTGTCATATTGTTGGACAACTTTCTTCATGCATTGCATGACATCAATGTAAGGGGTTATTCAAGGAAGTAAAAATATTCCATGTCAATTATTGTAGCAGCAGCATGGACAACAACCCATGGAGCTTTCTTGGAGTGGGACATTTCAACAATTTCAGAGACTATTTTTGTTTTGAGGGGCCTACTAGGGGTGCTTGTGTATTTCCGACTCAGTGAAGGCGAGGATGAATTGAAACATGTTTCCAAAAATCATTGTCGGAGTTGGAGTGTTTTGTTTATTAGAAGGCAAGTGGTGGGGATAGTTCCAATAACCCTTCCATTAAACTCAACGACACAACCCTCTTCGATTGTAAGGACTGGAGTGGCCCCTAAGGTGGGGAGGTCAGAAATTTCGTGGCCTTGAACATGGCATTCTGCGTCCCATAAGGTGACATTGATGTTGCAACCTGACATGTCTCGCAAAGTGATAGTTTTATTGGGAGTTTCTGAGCCATCACACCGACTTATGATGGATGCAGGATAAATCAAGCTAATAATACCAATAACATCAACAATTGAGTTGATACTTGCAAGGTTGAGTTAACTTATTGGGATGAAATGAAAATTATGGGAAGCTATTGACTGATGCTCATGTATGCATTCCAACATGATTGATGCAAATAAAAGGAGGATTTTGAATAGGCGATTAAGATGACTGCAACTAGGATTTGGAACCTTTATGGTGCCATTTGATACTATGTAGATTTGACTAATTTGCATTAGAGAATTCAATGAGTCTTCCAAATAATTGAAGGCATATATGTGGATCTCGTCATGTCACGGTCCACAAGGTGAAACTCGAGAGATTTCCCAGTGCCATGTGTGTTGTTGTATTCACATAGGGGTTCTTTTGCGAGGGACATGCCTTTTATGGATGAATATTTATGGGATGGGGTGAGTGCCTTGAAAGGGAGAGTTGTTGGGGCCACAATGCTATCTATATTGGAGGTTGCAAGATGGCCCTTTATCGAGGAAGTTGATGGAAAGCTAGAGGCATTTGTTGAGGATGAGGTGTCATGGAGAACTTGTTTGGTGGAAAGAACAAGAGGCGTTCACTTGCCAATTAGAGGTGCTACATAGTGGAGAATTTCAAATTCGATTACATGAAGTGACCTGAAAGAAAGAACAATTGTGGAAGGGGAGAAAAAAAGGAAAAAAAAAAGTAGATGCCAAAAAATGACTTAAAAGGAGTGCAAAGAGAGGAAGGAAGGAGGGGAAGTTGCAATATAAAAAAAATCGATGGAAGGATGTGCACACACGTTTTTTTGAGGAGCACAATGGAGCCTAGTTGAAGATCCATAGATGTTGCAAGGGCATTGTGTATTAAAGGCAACAAGACCACATGCTTGTGAGTTGCATCATAAAGAGAGAGACAATAGCATCGGTCTGCAACCTTGGCTCAGAAAATTTGCTTGATTCCAATCACTTGTAGGATTGGTTTCATCTCGGTAGAACCAACCATGAACATTGAAAGTGCATTACTAGTCAAGGTTAGCTCCATTGTGATACATCTTTGTTGTTCAAAGTGAGGAACTGCAAGTGGATGTCAAATGTAAGTGGATAGGAACATAAGTATATTGTGTAGAAATTGAAGGAAAAAGGCTATAGAATGAATCTTCAAAGGCAAGAAGAAAAAAATAAATTGAAGCAAAAATCATCTAATATCTAAAAGCTGAGAAAATAAAATAGACAAAAATGCAGGTGATATTTATCAACTCAAAGATTGCTAGATAAATCTGATCCTCATTATTGAAAATTTAAGTGTAAAAGAAAAATGATTCCTATCCAAACAAATAAACAAAAAGTACATGTCCTATTCTGGAATGGGTTTCCTTGAGTACATGATAGCTTTGGAGGGAAGAGAGGAAAGGATTTAGCAAACATCAATCAATTGTTCAAGACAAGAGACCTTAAAGTTTTTTCAAGGATGTCCTAATAATCTTTGCATTAGTATTAACAAGTCAAAGGAGGAAGAACAAAAGAAACTCTCCAAGTAGACCAAAAAAGCATAGCTTCCATTATTTTAGTTAGTTGTGCAATAAATATTGCTTTTACATTTATGTAAATTACAACTTCTTACCTTATTCATAAGGATTTGAAACTTTTCTCATATTCTTAATTCATAGTCTCAGTTCTGTGATATTCTATAAGAAAATATATCTTATTCATTTTCATGAAATAAAATTTCTTACTGTATTATCATATAGGCATGGTAATGAATTGAATGTGCATGAATGCAAAGATGCCCATATGCATCGAAACAAACAGACTCATGGGATTAAGTTAGAAAAGATTTTAGGTATAGGCCAATGTTGAATTATTGATTTTACATACACGTACCCATTGGTAGCATTTTGAAACAATGGAGAGCTAGCTATATGGGTTAATGCTCATATCCTATTGATGAAGGAAGAAGATGCCTGGGGGAAATTCAAGACTAAAAGAAAATAACTTACAAAGCTACATTTTCTTGCAAACTATTGTGCGACTCATGGTATGAGTCAATAACAACTTTGAAATTAATTTTAGTTCACATTAACATGATATTCCAACACACTTCAAGTAGTAACAACAATGCCTACTACTTAGCCATCTCCTTATAGGGTCTAGTTAACTATACCATCAAATGTGCAAAATCAAAATTATTCCTATCCAAACAAGCAAACAAAAAGCTAATCTCCTATTGTAGAATGGGTTTCCTTGAGTGCAGGATGGATTTGGAGGGAAGAGAGGAAGGGATTGGTAGAAGCACCTATACATTTTCCTTTCTTATTGACCAGGTAGAACTACGTGGACTTATTGGTGGTTGTTACATGACCTAGAAGCCATCTTTCATGGAATTTCAAGATTTGTTAGACCTCCTCGAACTGGATTTATGAAAATTGTCTCATTATATTTGTCCACTGGGAAATATTGCCAACAAGAAATACAACCCTCTTCCAAGAAAAATCTATCCTGGGAACCATGATATTCTATAAAATTTAGGAAACATACAAGCACTACTTACATGTGGAAAAAAAAGACAGGCAATAGAGATTTCTGACTCAAAAAGTCAATATTTAGGGGGTGGAAAATACTAACACCCTTTTTTCTTCCTATTCTCATCCTCTAAAAAGTATCCTTTATTGCCTGATTCCCTGGGTTTTAAAAATTTACATTTGATAGGTGTAAGAGGACACATTGCAACTACTCCCCCAAGATAGAATGGGAGGAAGAGGATGTGTATTTGAAACAACCATGAAGTCCATTGGAATTTTTTAAGGTGATCATTATTGATAATTGGGGAGGCATGAACATATATTATCTTTTCTTATTTTCAAGTAGGGATGCAAATCAACATTCAAGGGAAGCTGAAGGAGCTTATTTGCGAGCCGATCACAACATTGCTAGGAATATGTCACTAAAATCAAAAGAGGAACATCTGGACACAGATAAACTAAATGTTGAGGTAGTTGTATAAATTCTTCAAATTAGAAACAAAAAACATAAGGACCACCCAAACTCCTAAGAAAATAAATATGCATCGAATAAATCCTAATAAAACTAGAATTACAACCCATAGGAATTTTAATAGCTTGTGGATTACAACTGATATGGAGATTTACAACTTGTAAATATGAAACAATTTTAAAAATATTAGGCACCCAATCATCAATAATCAAGACCAATGACTGGCATGGCATAAACATATAAGTCAAGGAATAAAATGGAGATTTACACTAAAAAATTGTTGCAAATGTCTTGAATTTAAGACTAGACCATAATAATGATGATGATGCTAGTTTGTTAGAGAGAACCTAAAGAAGGTATTGTAATTCCTTCTCTTGGATTTCATCTTCATCATTATATTTCTTTTCTGAATCTAAGTTTAACTTTGGAGACCATAACTAAGTCATGTACTCCTTCAATTCCATCTCAAATTGCATCATCGATGCCAAAAAATAACTTAGTCAATATAAAACCATCCACATGAATGAATCCATTGCACTAGAGGAATGTCCAAGTCTCATCTTTGTGTTTATGACTTTTTTTGTGGATTTTGCAGTTACAGATGATCGTGGATCATGCTGCAACATGTAGTATGATGTGCATAAGTATAGAATTGTCTGTCAATTGCTTTCTACAAATGTTGGTTAGCAATGTAGCTTTAGTTGTTTGAAAGTGGAAGAAACGAAAAATGAAATCTGAATTGCATGCTACTTCTGGAGCTATGGTAACAGGAGAAGAAAATGGTTTATTTGATTCTCTACATGCTCAATTCAAATGGCCATATGCGTGTATCAATTTTGAAAAGATAACTCTGTAACTGCTACAAAATATTTCATTCTACTTTTCATAAATTTGTTTTTTTGACAAGTTTTATCATTCAAATATCTTTTTGTCCGCGTGCACACCATGAAATGTTTTCTTCACCCCTTCCATTCAAATCTGTGTTAATGATATATGTAATGTTGTAATTTTGGGCGAGTGATACTCAGGGTTAAAATGTTACTTCACACTTATAGGTTCTTATATCGAAGAATGCTTACTTGCTTAACCTTCCTCTTTCCTCCTCTCTTTAGCCAAAAATGCCAAAATAATCATCTATCTGATATTTTTCTATCGTACTTGTTTCCATGCTATTTTGCACATGTTGAACTATTTAAAAAATGGTTTGATACACCAATGGATAGCATGATGGAAATGCGTTCTGACTATGTATTCCATGGCTTGTACTCTTTTAGACCTTTTTTTGGTCATCATGGTCATTCATTGGACATTAATAGATTATCTTATCCTATTTACCTATGACTATAAATCCTCTTGTCTACTTGTGATTTAATGAATTGTGAAATAAGTGGGCTGATTGTTACATGTGCCCTTACATCAACTCACTGTTGTGAGTTCAAAATTCCTAAACCACATGCCCTAATATTGTATTACTAGTAAGGAGGGGAAACAATGAAAGTAATATCATTTTTCTCCAATTTAGTATAAGATTCCTCAATTCAGCTTAGCAACTCTAGTATTGGGATCTCCAATTTAATTTGGTAATTCTAGTATTAGGATCTCTACTTTATTGTAGCATATTTATATTGGATAAATCAAAATGGTGGAGCTATTGGAACATGCACAACTTTAAGTATAGAATACTTGGAAGAAATTTGAAATGGAAGAAAAAGGAAAAGTTAGATCAGAGAAAAGATAAGATAATTTTTCACAAAGAAATAACACAAGAATTCTAGTTTTAAGATCTCCAGTTTTTTCCTAAAAATCTATAGTGTACAGTTCTAATGACAGATCCGATGGAGCATACACTATTGACGTAGAGAGTACTTGGAAGAACTGTCAAGTGACAATTTTTTTTTTAAAGTTAGATAAAATAAGTAAAGAAAAGATAATTTACCTTAAGAAATAACACAACAATTCTAGTCTTATGATTTGCTATTTAGACTCAAATTTTTCTAATGGGTAGTTATAAATATTAAATTCATATCATGGAGCATACACAATATGGAGTAGAGAAAACTTAATGTAATTTTGAAATGGTAGAAAAAGAAAAATTTATATAGGATAATTTTATTAATGTCCAATAATGACCTAAAGGTAGATCAATGGGACTTAAAAATACAACGAGAAGTAATAAATTGTAGGAGTTCCAGAACAACCTATATAAGCTAAATGATGAAAGGAAAAGCATAAGCTAGAAGAAGAAAAACTAATAAATGAGAGAAGTAGGAAGACATATGACTGGAAAAAGAATAATATAAAAAGGAAATATACCATCATAAGTAGGTGCAAAATGAGAGAGGGGGAAGCCATGTTGCACCCATCAGAGGGACATGTGGACATATAAAGGAGGAGAATGGAAATTTACTTGCATAGTCATTCACCAGAGTAGCCAAAACAATTTGAAAATGTCCTCAAAGAGACTCCAGGTCTTAGACGACTAGATTGTGAAACACTCGAAGGAAGTCTAGAACGACGTGCTGAAACTCTCCTAACATTCGAGATGCTGGAAAGTATTCGTTGTACAAAAACTAGTGCCCCATATGGTGAGGGTGGGTGAGAAACTGGTCCATGTAGATGATCATAAATAAATGAAAAAAATAGTAGAATGAGTCTTTGTTCACAGGCTTGACCTAAGCGAAGTCTTCAAGGGTGATCCAAGATAAATACAAAAAGGGACCAGGTTAGTGTTTGGAGTTTTGGGTTGTGAAAGTAACATAATCCCATGGAAATAGAACTAATGACCATATATTTCACAAAGAAAGCTTCATTTCAAATCTTAATTAGAAAGTTGCAAGACCCCCGTTATTATATAACACACTATTTAATTTTCTGAAGTATACAAGATAGAAAGAGATTCCACAATATTTGACTTCATAAATCAACTCAATTTTCAATTTATGAATCAACTAAATACATGTTTAGAATAAGAAACAATAAGATCAATGCTCAAATCAACGCCTCTAAAAAACCAATAAATAAGAAACAAAATGCATCCTCGACAATGACAATGACAACTATGAATATGGACTTTGACGTCCACCTAAAAGATGTAAAATTGGGATGGCCAACTTTTAACGATATATTCATTAGAAAAATTAATTAGAAAAATTTAAGGCATAAATTATTCTAACAATAGACCATTTGGATTTCAAAAGTAAATGAGATACAAAAATATTTCAGAATGTTTAGTGGAAAATCATAGGTGGAAATGCATTCTCACTATGTATTCCATGGCTTGCACTCTTGTAGACCTTTTGTGGTCATTCATGGTCATTCATTGGACATTAATATATTATATTATATTATTGATCGATGACTATAAAGCCTCCTATCTACTCGTGATTTAATGAACTGTGAAACAAGTGGGTTGACTGTTACATGTGGTCTTACATCAACCCACAATTGTGAGTTCAAATTTTTGGCCCACTTGCCCTGATCTTGTTTTACTGACAAGGGGCATTGTGGGGGGAAACAATGGTAATAATATAATTATTCTCCAATTTAGTATTAGGTTATTCAATTTAGCTTAGCAACTCTAGTATTAGGATCTCCGATTTAGCCTAGCAATTCCAGTATTAGAATCTCCAGTTTAGTGTAACATATATCTATTGGATAGATAAAAATGGTGGAGCTCATGGACCATACACAATGTAAAGTAGAGAATACTTGGAAAACCTTTGAAATGAAAGAAAAAGTAAAAGTTAGATAAGAGAAAAGACAAGATAATTTTTCACAAAGAAATAAAACAACAATTCTAGTTTTAAGATCTCTAGTTTCACCTAACATATCTATAGTGTACCGTTTTAATGATGGAGGTCATGGACCATACATTATTGTTTTAGGGAGTACTTGGAAGAACTTTCAAGTCATAGAAAAAATTGAAGTTAGATAAAATAAGTAAAGAAAAGACAATTTATCTTAAGAAATAACAAAACAATTCTAGTCTTAGGATCTCCAACTTAGCCTAATATTTTTCTAATGGATAGTTATAATGATTAAGTTCATCTCATGGACCATATACAATATGGAGTAGAGAAAACTCACTGTAATTTTGAAATGGCAGAAAAAAGAAACTTTAGATAAGATAATTTTATTAATGTCCAGTAATGACCTAAAGGTAGATGAATGGGACTTAAAAATACAACCAATGGTAACAAACTGTAGAAGTGCCATAGAAACTTATATAAGCTAATGATGAAAGGAAAGCATAAGCTAGAAGAAGTGAAGCTACTGAATGAGAGAAGTAGCAAGAAATATGACTCTAAAAAGAATAAGATAAAATATAAGATACCATTAGAAGTAGGTGCCGGATGAGAGAGGGGGGAGCCGTGCTACACCCATCAGAGAGACATGTGGACATATGGAGGAAGAACATGGAAATGTAGAAATTAATGTGTAGATTAAACACTGCTCATGAAATTTACTAAATCACAAGACTTGAATATACTCTACTGATCTACGGAATTTAATTCACCATTTAAAACAATAATCATAAACATACAAAATGAAACATACACATACACAGAGATTTATCTAGGTGAAAGCAAATGCTCAAAACCCCTTACTATCTATATTGTATTAAAAAGTGAATAGAGAAGAAATAAAATGCTTTCTCAAGCCTAAGCACACCTTGCGAGTGTATAGTCTATCCCTCTGCATGACTGACTAAACCCGACCCAACACTTAGCCAATTTCAAGCCTTCCCAAGCTCCTATTTCCTTGCGTTGTTCCCTTGATAAATTGACCCTATTTTTTAGGAATTTCACACCAAGGAATTGCACAATAGCCTTAGGTCACTCTCTGACTGCATGCACCACCTGTACATAATATGGGAATATGCTACAATTGATACTACACTTCTACCTTGGAATCTCCATCTCAACTGGGTAACTCCAATTCTCTACATGCAACATTTATTTTGGGTTGATTGATAAGTTAGCTGGTTGATCACTGAGTGTGGTTTAAGTTCCACTTCCACAACTTGACCTCCACTAGTTCTATTGATAGTTTGAACTAGTTAAACTGACAATAATTCAAATTAACTGAAATAGATTACTATAAACTACAAATCAATAATGTAGAACTGAACTCAAGTGTCTCCAACTCAAATTTACTGAGTTAACTGAGTGACAAGAGACATGTCACCTCAATTAACTACCTCCAAGTATTTTTCTGAAATAAAAATTCGAATTTCAATCTAATTTGACCAAGGCAAAGTCAAAACTAGATTTCCTTGCTGCATTTTCAACAGTCCCTCTTAGAAAGAAAGGGATTATCAACCACCCCTATCCTGCACCTTTGGAACTTTAATTTTCCTCTTCACAAAGCCTTTGTCAAAATATCAACATCTTGTTCTTTTGTTGGAATGTACTACAAAAACATAATCCAACTCCACACACAATCTCGTAGATGGTGATACCAAATGTCAATATGCTTGGATCAATCATGAAATATAAGATTCTCAGAGAGTTTGATTCAAATCTGATTATCACATTAAATCATAGTAGCATCCATCATCTGACCAAAAAATCCAACAATAATATTTCTCATCCAGATTGCCTCACATGCTGCTTGACTTGCAACCATGTATTCTACTTCTGCTAAGTTGAGTGCCACAAATCTTTGCTTCCTGTTGTACCAAGAAACCATTGCTGACCCAACACTAAAAATTCCTCCTGATGTGCTCTTCCTGTATGATGGACTCCCCGCTCAATCTGCACTTGTGAAGCCTTGCAACTTCACTCCATGTGTCTAACTATACCAAAGACCAAACTAAGTAGTGTCTTTGAGGTGTCTCAACACATGCTTTGCTTCCTTCTAATACAGTTTGGTTGGCTTAACCATTGCTTGACTAAGCTGGTTAACTACATAACACATGTATGGTCGTGTGTTCACCAAATACATAAGTGAACCCACAAGCTACCTATATATGGTAGCCTCCACTACTTCACTTGAAGTAGCATCCTATTTCCTCCAGTTTCCTACTAGAGGAGTCTCCATGGGGTTTGTACCTATCCATACAGAACCTCTGAAGTATCTCATTGGCATACCTTCCTTGAGATACAAATAGTTCCCCATCACCTTACCATACTTCCAATCCAAGGAAGTCGTGCATGAGTCCCATGTATATCATCTCTAACTCTCTTACAAGGTCCTCCTTGCAATATTTGATCAATTGCTCATCAATAGTAAGGATCAAGTCATCAACATATAAAACAATAATCAATAATTTAACTTCAACCAAAATTTGATAAAGGTTTTCTTCTGCTTCACATTTGGTGAAGCTCAAACTGGTGAGATAGCTATCGATCCTGGTGTACCAAGCATGGGTGCTTGCTTGAGTCCATACAATGCTCGCTTGAGTCTGCACAGATGTGACTCTCTGTCAAAGGTCTCAGACCCCTTCAATTTCTCAATATACACCTCCTCCTCAATAACTCCACTGAGGAATGTTATCTTCAAATCCATTTGGTGGATCTTCCAACCCATCTGTGCTGACAATGCTAGAATTAACTTGATGGATGAGTACCTTGCTACTGCAGCAAAGGTCTCCTCATAGTCAATTCCCTCAAACTGAGAGAAACCCTTGGCCACAAATCTAGCCTTGTGTTTCTCTATGCTTTCATCTGCAGTATGCTTTACCTTGTAAATCCATCTCGAACCAACCACTAATTTGTCTTCTGGTCTTGGGACCACTTCTCAAACACTGTTTCTGAAAACGAAATCATATTCCTCTACCATAACATCAACCCATACTAGTTTCTCTAAAACTTCATCGAATGAGGATGGCTGAGTCTCTATAAGCTTACTCATCAGAGCCATGTAGCCACTATACCAATCTGGTAACCTCCTTTTCATGCGTTGTGATGTGGGTGCTCCCACATTCTCTCTAGCACCCCGCAACAATCTATTAGCTTCCCTGGTTCACTTCCTTCCTTCTCTATATTTCTTTGCTTGAGTGGATGTCTCCACTCGCTTCTCCTCTAATTGTGGCTACTCCACAACTTCATGAGGTTCTTTATTGGGAGCCAAAAGCTCTTGATGAGGCTGAAACTAAATATCCCTCTTAAGATAACATCTCACTACCTTCTCCTCATCATATTTCATATCCAATCTGACCACTGTCATCCTGAGGGATGGAAAATACACATGATAGTTGTGATGTGTTTCTGTGTACCCCACAAATATACGATTTGCTTTCGAATCTAGCTTTTTCCTTGCTTCCTTGGAAACATGACAATAAACTAATGATCCAAAGATATTGAAGTGTGACACATCTGGTTTCTTCCATGAAAAAGTTTCCTTTGGTGTACTCATGCCAAGAATCCTGTGAGGACTCCTGTTATTCAAATAGACTGATGTGTTGCATGCTTCAACCCACAAGTGCAGTGGTAGGCCTTGGTCATGCACCATTGCCCTTGGTCCTACCATAATAATTATGTTGTTCCTCTCAACCACCCCATTATGTTTTGGGTTATGGGGTGTTTTCAACTCTCGTCGAATGGCTTCCTTTACACATAAATTTTTAAACTCATTCGACACCTACTCACCTCTGTTATCGCTCCTGAGACCCTTCACTTTCTTCCCAGTTTATTTCTCAACAAGTGCTTTAAATTCAACAAATTTGGAGAATGTATGGTCTTTCTTCTACATGAAGTAAATCCAACAAATCTGTGAGAAATCATCTACAAATATAACATAATACCTATGCTTGGCAGTGGAGGGTGTCAAAAAAGGTTCACAAACATCAGAGTGGATCCTTTTAAGGACTACATGTGCCGTGATGTCCCGATAATTGAAGGTGGATTTGGTGTACTTCCCCAACGTACACCCTTTCCATTTATCTTGCTCCTCTAGTGCTCCTTTGGGGAGGCCTATAGAAATATGATGCATGATCTTCAAAGTGCCGTGATGCAAATGGCCAAGTATTTTAAGCCATAATCAAATGAAATCTCGACTCTGCACCTTCTTTTCTTTTGTATCAATGTTGCATAGTCTTCCACATATTATTTTTAGAGGTTCTTCACTAAAACCCTGATATGCTTCACTTGTCCCATGGTGATGTGTCTCAAGAAAGCCTTTCCTTTGCTAAATATCACACCGCAGCCACAATCTTCTAACACAACTACGAAAACTATATTCTTCTTCAGACTTGGTACAAACATCACATCCTTGAGCCTAAGAGAGGAGTCTGAATCCCTCTAAAAAGTAAGTGTACCAATACGAATCATGTTATACCTTCCATCATCTCCCATATCGATGTGCATATGGAGATCCTTCTCCTCCAAGTCACTAAAAAATTCTTTATTCCCCGTAATGTGGAATGAGTTACCACTATCTAGATACCACACACTACCCATCATTGTGCCTTCCATCCATGCAATGAGGGTAAAACTAAGTTTGAACTATGAAGCTATGGCTTCACCCATTGCTCCTCCTACAATATTCTTTTTTACCTTCTTGTGTATACACTTTGTTGCATAGTGCCTGAATTCATGACAATGAAAGCACTTCATTCTGAAAAAGTGTTTCTTCTTTCCCCATTAAATCAAATCTAATTTGGATTGGTATTTATTCCCTTTCTTTGATTTTCTATCCAATGCATAATTCTCCTCATCCTCACCCTTAGATGAGGTCTCGTCTCTGGTGCTTCACCTTATCTTCTCCTATACCAAATCAGACCAAAGGCATTCCTAATTCGGTAGCTTCTCCCTCCCATTCACCGAATCTTGGTAGTTGTGTTAGCTCTTGGGAAGGCCTAGAAGGTTAGGCTCACCAAATCATCCTCTGCTACAATAACACCATCTTGTCCAAGTTCATCACGACATTGTGTGAACCTACTCAGGTACTATGGAATGGTCTTGTTCCTCTGCATCTTGATATTTCGAAGCTTGTCCTTGAGTGCCAACTTCCTGTGGTCACTATTATTTTGGAACAAATTTGTCAACACTTGCCAAATTTCATACAAAGTCTATTTCCCATGGAGATTAGAGACAATATGGTTTCGTACTCCCTCCAATATTATCCTCCTTGCCTTGGCAACACACTTCTTCTAATCTACTATATTCTGAGCATCAGCTGTTGCTGGTTTCAGAATATCATTATCAATAAATTCCTTCAACCCATTATCCTCCAGTACTACCTCCATGCGGTCCTTCCATGCAACATAATTCGAGATTCCCTCAAGGGAATACTCGAGCCTTAGTCCATTGAAATCCATATTCTTAGTCCTGAAGAAAACCTGCAACTTGCTCTGCAACCTTGAACCTCCTTCAATGACAACTTTGAAATCTCTATGCTACAGTGATTCAAACTCTGATACCACGTAGAAATTAATGTGTAGATTTAATATTGCTCATGAAATTTACTAAATCACAAGACTTGAAGCAAATCTATTGGTCTGCGGAAGTTAATTCACCATCTAAAACAAGAATCATAGACATGAAAAAGGAAATATCACACATGCACAAAGGTTTATCTAGGGGAAAGCAATTGCTCAAAACCCTTTACTATCTATATTGCATTAATAAGATAATAGCGTAGAAATACAATGCTTTCTCTAGCCTAAGCACACCCTGTAAGTGAATAGTCTATCCCTCTACCCGATTGACTAAACCTGGCCCAACACTCAACCAATTTCAGGCCTTCCCAAGCTCCTACTTCCTTGCATTGTTCCCTTGGGAAATTGCCCCTATTTTTTTAGGAATTTCACACCAAGGAATTGCATAATAGCCTTAAGTCAATCTTTGATTGCATGCACCACCTATACACATGGGAATATGCTACAATTGATAGTAAACTACCTTAGAATATCCATCTCAACCGGGTAACTCAAATTCTCTACATGCAACAATTATTTTGGGCTAATTTACTAGTTAACCGTTTGATCACTGAGTGTGGTTTAAGTTACACTTCCACAACTTGACCTCCACTAGTTCTTCTGAGAGTTATAACTGACAATAATTCAAATTAATTGAAATATATTGCTACAAATGAGAAATAAATCATGTAGAACTGAACTCAAGTGTCTCCAACTCGAATATATTGAGTTAACTGAGTGACAAGATCCATGTCACCTTAGTTAACTACCTCCAAGTATCCTGCTAAAATAGAAATTCGAATTTTAATTTAGTTTGACCAAGGCAAAGTCAAAACTAGTATTTCTTGCTACATTTTCAACAAGAAATTCCCTTGCATACTCATTCATGAGAAGAGTAGCCAAAACAATTGACAATGTTCTTAGAGAGACTCTAGGTCCTAGAGGGACAGAATGTGAAAGCTTGGGAGGAATTCTGGAACGGTCTGCTGAAACTCTCCTAACACTTGAAATTTTGGAAAGTAGTCGTTGATAATAAATTGGTTCCCAGATGGTTAGGTGTGTGAGCAATGTTTGGTCCATGCATATGATGAATAATAAATGAAAAATAGCAAAATGAGTCTTTGCTCATAGGATTTACCTAAGAGGAGCCTTCAAGGGGGAATCTAAGATAAATACAAAAATGGATTAAGTTAGTGTTTAGAGTTGTGGATGATGCAAGCAACACAATCCCCTAGAAATAGAACCAATGACCATAGATTTCAAAAATAAAATTTCATTCCAAATCTCAATTAGAAAGTTGCAAGACACCCGCTATTATTATAACATATTATTTAGCTTTTTGAAGTACACGAGATACAAAGAGATTCCACAATGTTTAGATTTATAAGTCAACTCATTTTTCAATTTATGAAGCAACTGAATACAACATGTTTAGAATAAGTAATAATAAGGTCAATATTAAGATAAATATCTAAAAAAACCAAGAAACAAGAAACATAATGCATCCTCCACAATGACAATGGAAACTACGAATATCGACCTTGAGGTCTGCCTAGAAGAGGTAAAATTGGGATGGAAAACTTTAAATGATATATTCATTACAAAAATTAATTAGAAAATCTCAAGGCATAAATTATTCTAACAAAAAACCATTTGTCTTTCAAAAGTAAATGAGATAGATAAAGATTTCAGAATGTTTAGTTGAAATTCACAGGACAATATAGTTACTCTTACTAAACAATAGAATTATTGGAAACTTTTAGCTACAATATGGAGTGCAGACTTCATAGTTCCATACGTGTATAAAGTGGACTAATAGATGTACAAGGCGATGACCAAAGACGACCTGGATTTCCATTATGCAGTGCATGCCTGCAAGCAGTACAGTAAGGAAACCTTATGCAAAATTTCCAGAAAAGAAAGATGTTCTGAATTGTTGTCATGTACTAAATATCTGCAACCAATACCATAAATGAAATCTTATTCAAATTTTCTAGAAAATAATGTACATGTTTAGGGAATTCCTCCTTCATTATATGATCAATAAAAACAAAGTTTGCATTTGTATGTTCCTAGATTTGCATTAAACTTTTAGTATGATATAACAAAAAATAAAATGATTTAATGAAACTTGTAAATAAATAATAGTGACAGGATGATATACAACATTCATAAGACAAAGTAATCATCACAGTAAAATGAATTGTAATAAGATTTACCAGAAAAGCGATATTTTTGTGTCAATTTATAGGAGCCTAAATCAATAGAAGGCATTCTCTACAACCTGTCTTATTAAGTTACCTAGCTATCATGGGTGGGGAAATTAGCTCTATAAATTTGGCTAAAAGGAAGAAGGAAGAGTATGAAAAAATAGTAATAGGAGAGGTCATCAATAATTCTGACCGAAGGATCCGTCCTTTTAGGAATGGGAATGAATTGTAGGGGTAGGATTACAAATATGCCCTTAAACATAATCATATAGTTTGGTGGGAAGAGAGGAAGGTATTGGCACAAAAACCTATACCTTTGCCTTTATTGCTGGCCGAGTAGAAATGCGTTGTCTCTAGCTTTTAGTATTCCTTGAGTTTATGATAGATCTAACTATTTCCTGAGTTCTCGATAGCTACGATTCATAATGTTAATTGCTAATGGGTTCCTATTTCCTTTAACTAACATGGTTCTAAATATCTTTTGCAAGAGTGTTGACGATGCTAAAAACTGCCAACATATAGGGGGTATCCCCAATATGAAGTCCCAATTAAACCTCACAACATTTGGTGTGTGAGCCCCATCTAGAATATGGACCGTCTTCCATAATATTAAAGGTTTGATTCGGCTACAATGGTTAGCATAAGAGAGCAACACACATACTTTCAGATGAGAAAGTAAGTAGGCCTTGTGAAATGTTTAATTGCAATATGTATTAAGGTTCTTTCACTGAAAGGGAGGGGAAAATAAGTCTTTAGAATAAAATTAGTAGTACTATCCTAATAAAGAAACACACACACACTCACATAAATGTGAAAGAATCGTTCACCATCTAGTGAAATAGTTCACATAGATATAATGATTGTTAATGCAAATACAACACACATTCAATAATATGTGCACCAAAGCAATTGAAGTACTTCAATTTCTTTAGTACATAAGAACATAAGCACATATCACAAACATCTAAAGAATAGCCTTATAATATTCATGATAGATCTGTGAAAGTGTGTTGGCTCAAAGGGCTTCTATTATTAAGTGAAAGTTCCAAGATACATATTTACAAATGAGACACCACTAGCCTCAATAATGGATCATTAAGCAACTACTTGCTCCTCAAAAGAATGGTCCTCTCTCTAATGCCTAGTTTGAGAAGCCAAGGTGAAAAGTCTTTGCTTGAGTAATAAGGCTTATTTTATAACAAGAGGAGTGATATTTCATATCCCAATGACTCTTGGACTTATAATATGACCTTTTGGACTTCTACAATACTTTTGGTCCTTTCTTAGTGACTCTTTTGTCCATTTGTGACTCTTAAACTTTCCAAATATATAAATTTACAATATTTTCCAAAAATACATAATCATTTTCCACATCATATTGTGGTGACAACAAGACAAGCCATTGAAATTGATGACTTGGAGTCTGGTGACTTGTAATATGAATTTGTTTGGGAAGTGACGACATTGCCACTATGTCTTCAATACTTTGTACATATCTTGCATTATGATTGATTTCTACCCTCCAAAGGGTCTAGACACGTTACAAAGTCTTCATGGGTCACTTTGATCCATGGGGGATTCTGAATGGGGGAGAACTTCCATACCACATGAGTTCATATTGGGGGATATATATTGAGGAAAATATAACATAATATATTAGGGGATATATAGGGGTTAAAGGGTTTTTATATTGGAGGGTATTAAAAATGGAGCTCAAATTTAACGAAAAAATATAAAGGGGTATAAAAAATGTTAATGAAAAAAAGGATACCTACAATATCTAGTGAAAGTGGGGTTTTTTAAATTTGGAAGGTGTATTGGTTTTATATTGGTAGGGGGTTAAACAAAATGATTTTTAGTGTTATCTTCCAATATGTAGTCAAATTAAGGGTATTTTTTAGTATGCCACAAATGCACGTGATATATCAGAGGTACATTGTGTGAGGCCCCTGTGCTTTGATCGTCACAAACTAACATTCCTTCAAATATCGCAACATGGTGCCTTTGTTCCTTTGTCTTCAAGAATGCCTTCTAAGACAAACAGTTATAGTAGATATCCTTGCACATTTTCTTCCATATTCACTAAGAATATTTACAGGTGAATACCACTCATGGAAAGCAAACATCGTTCCAAAAATATCATACTCTATTGTGATTCATGCAATGAGACATCTAAGGATCAGCGATATGCAAGGGAGAGGAAGAAGGACCTTCTGAGTGAAGATTTTAACCCCATACATAAATTACCTACAAACAAATACTTAAAAGAAGAAAACAAACAATGGCGGGAGGATAAAACATAAAACAAATATGCACAAAGATTTTCCCTTGGATCCCAAAACTAGGACTACCAGGTTGATTTTTCATTATTCTTTTCAATGTTACAATACAAATATATACATGCTGAAGCATCTATAAACCCCAATCCATTAACCCTGGATTATAACATAACCGTAGTTCCTTTGACCGGATCTACAAAATACCATGGACAGAAAACCATCATGCCCAAAACCATGTGCGAAATCCATGTACAAAACCATAGGTAGGTCTGCCCACCTAATATAGAGTCCAATTTTTTTTCTCGAGGCACTACCTCGAACTCTGTGCAGGGGGGCTATCTCCCCCCCGTGACCCCCCTGCATATGGGGTAGTCATGGAAAGAATATAACACACACCAAACATTCTCCCACTTGTTGTTTCCTTTCCACAAGGGCCCACATGAGAGCTTAGTCATTGATCCAACCCTGCGTGCCCATTGTTTCTCTACACCAAGAGAACTTCTCAGTGTTCATAGACTTTGTGAATGCATCCGGAGTATTCTTCAAAGCATCCAATTTTACCAACAACACATTTTTGTCCTCAACCATATCCCTCACAAAGTGATACTGAACATCAATGTGATTTGTCTTTGAATGATAAGCAGGGTTCTTTGCCAAGAAAATTAAACTTTAGCTGTCACAGTCTATCCTTATAGCTCACTATACTAATACCATACTTGAACACAATCTCTACAACCAAATTACTTCCTTGCTTGCATGAGTGCTTGCAATGTATTCTGCCTCTATAGTTGAAAGTGCCACTACAAACTTTCTCTTACTCATCCAACTAACTGCACCTCCAAATAGGTTAAACACATACCCACTTGTAGATCTTCTTTGATCCAGATCTCTAGCCCAATGTGCATCAACAAAGACATGAATGTCGAAAACTCTGTCCAATCCTGGTCTTCCTTGGTAGCACAAACTGTAATCACTAGTGCCACGCAAATACATGGAAACCCGCTTCACTACTGTCCATTGCTCCTTCTTTGGTTTTGACATAAACCTACTCAATACTCCCACTACATGTGCAATGTATGGTCTAGTACAAACCATTGCATACATCAAGCTACCGACTGCACTTGCATATGGAACACGGGACATGTACTCTTCCTCTTCTTGTGTCTTGGGACACTGTTCAGCAGATAACCTCACACCTACAAGAATAGGAACCTTCACCGGTTTACTATCCTGCATATTAAACCTCTGCAATATTGTCTCGACATACTTCCTCTGGTTAAACCAGAGCTTCCTCTTTGCCCGATCTCTTTTAATTTCCATGCCCAAAATATAGTTTGCAGCACCGAGATCTTTCATGTCGAATTTGGAGGACAATTGGTCTTCAATCCTGGATAATTTCTTTATCATTTCCACTTAAGCAACATTTTCATCCACATACAAGACCAGATAAATAACACGGTCACCAATTAATTTAAAATACACACAATGATCTGCTTTGCTTCTGGTGAAGCAAAGTCCCCGTATAAATGTATCAAATTTCTGATACCACATCCTTGGTGACTGTTTTAACCCATACAGAGACTTCTTTAACTTGCATACTAGTTCTTTCTTACCCTTCACCGCAAAGCCTTCAGGTTGCTTCATGTAGATTTCCTCTTCCAAATCCCCGTGAAGAAATGTTGTCTTCACATCCATCTGTTCTACCTCAAAATCAAAAGCAGCAGCAACAGATAAAAGTAATCTAATAGAAGTTATCTTGGAAACAGGAGAAAAAATATCACCAAAATCAATTCCCAGCACCTGGGAATAACCTTTTGCTACCAACCGAGCTTTGTATTTCTCCACCTTCCCTTCTGCATTTGTCTTCTTCTTGAACACCCATTTTGCTGCCAATGGGTTTCCTTCCAGCCGGCAACTCCACCAGATCCCAAGCCTCATTTTTGTGCAAAGATGCCATTTCATCAACCATGGCCTCTTCCAGAGTTTTCCATCCTCTGAATCCACTACTTCCTTCACAGTTCTGGGATCATCATCAATAACAAACAAAGCAAAATTTGAACAGAAAGCAGATGGATTATACCTTTCTAGCTGCCTTCTTTCTCGAACTGATCTTCTCACAGCCGGAGTTTGTGGCTCTTCATCTTTTGATTCCTCCTCTGCTACAGAGTCTGAT
>APFE030039298.1:43422-89059 GCA_000404065.3 Pinus taeda | reverse complement strand
TGTTGATGCTCGATGTGATGTTCCACTGCTTGAACCTTAGAATTTTCTCTTAAATATGATGTGATGGATGGTGGTTGATATCCATAAAGTGCCATAAATAGGGTCATTTTGGTTGCAATATGGAAGGAAGTGTTATACCACCATTCAGCCAGAGGCAACCATTTGACCCATTGTGTTTGTTTATCAGATACAAAGCAACGAAGATATCCTTCCAAACATTTGTTTACTATTTCTGTTTGCCCATCAGATTGAGGATGATAAGATGAGCTATGAGCTAACTGAGTACCAAGACAAGAAAATAATTTTGTCTAAAAATTTCCTGTAAAAATGGGATCTCTATCACTTACAATAATTTTTGGGTTTCCATGTAGCTTTTGAATTGTTTCCATAAATACTGTAGAAACTATACTGGCTTTAAATGGATGTGATAATGCACAAAAGTGTGCATACTTGGTAAGTTTGTCAACTACCACCATGATGATACTCTTTCCCTCAGACTTGGGTAAACCTATGATAAAATCCTTTGAAACCTCCTCCCAACTTTGGCTTGGAATGGATAAAGGTTGTAATAGACCTCGTGTCTTAATTGTTTCAGCTTTATTTTGTTGGCATACCAAACATTCCGCCACAAACTTTTGAATATCCGATTTAAGGCCATCCCAAAAAAATTCCTTCTTAACCTTGGGGTAAGTTTTTAAAAATCCTGAGTGCCCTCCTAAGGGAGAAGCGTGCAATTCCAGAAAAATATTTTGTTTGAGTTGGGAATTATTACAGAGGTATAAGTGATCTTTGTACCATAACGAATCATTTTTACAACTAAATGTATCAGATGTACTAGAATCTTGTTGTAACTTTCGAATAAGTTCCCACACTTCTTCATCATTCTTCCATTCCTCCCTTGCTTCGTTTATCCAATTTGGTTGGATAATAGAAATGGTGCACCACAGTGCTTCCACATCCTCATCCTTTCTTGAGAGTGCATCCGCCACAAAATTTTGCTTCCCTTTTTTGTATATGATTTCAAAGTCATAACCCAACATCTTTGTGACCCATTTTTGTTGTTCTTCAGAGGATAATCCTTGTTCTAAAAAGTATTTAAGGCTATCATGATCCATTTTTACCTTGAAGTTTATTCCCATTAGGTAGGGTCGCCATTTCTTAATTGCATGTAGTATTGCCAACATTTCCTTCTCATAAATAGCTTTGTGTAAATACTTGTCCTTGATTGGATGACTTTTGAAAGCAATGGGTCTTTCATCTGGCATTAAAACAACACCAATTCCATTTCCTGAAGCATCACATTCCACAATAAAGGTTTTTGAGAAGTCCGGTGTAGCTAAGACAGGTGCTTGGCACATTGCCTCTTTAAGATGTTCGAAGGCCTTTGTTGCTTCTGGAGTCCATGAAAATGCATCTTTCTTCAATAGTGTTGTTAGAGTTGCTGCTATTCTCCCATAATTCTTAACAAACTTGTAATAATACCCTGTCAACCCGAGAAATCCTCGCAGATGCTTTATGGATGTGGGGATTCTCCATTCCTTAATGGCTTTAATTTTGCTAGGGTCTACCTTAACTCCTTCATGAGATACAATATGACCCAGATATTCCACCTTGTACTCCAAAGAAACATTTAGATCTTTTTGCATATAATTGTTTCTCCTCCAATAGTTGTAGCACCCTGTCAACTGTTCAACATGATCCTTCCAAGACTTTTTGTAGATTAGTATATCATCAAAAAATACTAACACAAATTTTCTAAGGAATGGTTTGAAAATGGAATTCATCAAACCATGAAATGTTGAAGGTGCATTGGTAAGGCTAAAAGGCATGACCAAAAATTCATAATGACCCTCATGAGTTCTAAATGTTGTTTTTGAAATGTCTTCAGTCTTCATTCTGATTTGATGATATCCTGAATGAAGGTCCAACTTGGTGAAGTAAATTGATCCATGCAATTCATCCAGTAATTCATCAATGACAAGAATGGGAAAGTTATCTTTAATAGTGAGCTTGTTGAGCTCCCTATAATCCGAACACATGCGCCAAGATCCATCCTTCTTGTGCACCAATACTACTTGAGTAGAGAAAGAACTTTGACTCGATTGAATTATACCAGCCTCTAACATTCTGGAACCATACGTTCAATTTCACTCTTTTGGGCATAGGGATATCTGTATGGCCTGATATTTGGAGGAACACTTCCTGGAATCAGATGAATAGCATGATCATGATCATGAATAGGTGGGAGAACTTTTGGAGTCTCAAATACCTTGGAACAATTGTCCAAGACTTTTTGGAGATTTGGAGAAATAGATGGTTCCAATGTGGAAACATCTAGTGAACATAATTGTGCAATTACACCTCTTTGTTCCTTTTTTAGAAGCTTTGTCATATCGTTAGAGCTGATTATCTTTCCCTGTTTCCCTGCAATACCCCTTAATTCAACTTCCTTTCCTTCCATAGAAAATTTCATAAAAAGTTCTTGAAAATTAAAATCTATTCTACCCAAGGATTGTAGCCATTGGACTCCTAGTACAACATCAGCACCTCCCATTGGAATGGAAAGCATTGGGCTAGTCAATACATATTCTCCCATGGATAGCTTGATATTATGGCACTTTCCAGGCAATTTATTGTTCCTCCATTTGCAACCATCACTTGACACTCTGGTGCTGGATATAGGAAGCAATTCAATTCTTTTGCTACCTTACAATGAATAAAATTGTGGGTACTTCCTGAATCAATCAACACTATTACCTTTTTCTTCTTGATTTGTCCTTCTATCTTGATGGTTTGAGGAGTGGTAATTCCCGCCAATGCATTACAAGATATGGTCGGATTCATTTGTTCTTCATCTAGGCTTTGTTCCTGAAGTATATCCTCTTTTCTTGACCTTTCTTGCTCCTTTTCTTCTTCCTCTTCACAATCTATGTAGAATAATTTCTTCTCAGCACACTTATGACCTTTAGTGTATTTTCTATCACAACTATAACAAAGCCCTTTTTCTCTTTTTTCTTACTGGAAGAGTAATGTCAACCTTATAGGTTCTAGAAGACTAGCGGCAACAACACTTCCGTCTTTATAGATGTGAGTGGTATGCTTCCTGGTTGCCATAATTTTGCTTTCCATTTTTCTTGCTAACCTGAATGCCTTCTCTAATGAATTAGGTTCCGAAAGGAAAACATCATGTTGGATATTATCCTTTAAAGACCCTATGAACACATCAATCTTATGCTCCTCTAGAATATTTTACCCTTATGTTCAATTTTTGGAACTCTTCAATGTGCTCCATTATTGAACCCTTTTGTTTGAGACTTATCAATTGGCTAAAAAAAGTGTTGCTTTTTGTATCCTCATAATGTGCTATCAATTCTTCCGTAAAAATTGCCCAAGTGATAATTTGTTTACGAGAGCAAAGCCATTGATACCATACAAACTGATTTGGTTCCAAATATAAAGTTGCAATACGTACCTTTTGTGTGTTTTGCACATTATTGAGATCGAAAAATTGCTCCATCTGTAATATCCATGTTGCGGGATCATTGCCATCAAACTTCCTCATATCGATTTTTGGAATATGGTGGGTCTTCGATCCAACATTAGAGTCTATGGAATCATGATTAACATTTCTTTTGTTCTCATCATGAGTTTCCTTTACTGCTCTTTCACCATTAGTGACCATTTCATGTAGCAACTTATTCATATTTATCTTCAATTCTTCCATCTTATCATCCATGCCATCTATTTTAGTGTCCATGCCATTCATCTTAGCTTCCATGCCATCCATCTTAGCTTCTATGCTTTTCTTTAATCAATCCATCTTAGCTTCTACACCTTTCTTTAAACCATCCATCTTAGCTTCTAGATCTTTCTTTAAACCATCCATATTAGCTTCTACATATTTCTTTAAACCACCCATCTTAGATTCTGTTACTTTTTGTGCAAGTGACACTTGTTGCACTTGGTCTCGTAATTTTTATATCTCATGTTGCATTTCTTCCTCTTCTTCATGAGTCATGCTAGAGCTTTCAGGTTTCTTACTAGGTGTTTACATTTTCTTTCCTTGGGGCATCAATTATCGATAATAACTATTTACTATGCCCTTTGAATTCCTTCAAACTAATTTTTCAAACCAAAATTATGCAAAAATTTAAAAAAACTACACATCTTTTTTCACTTTGTAGGAACTTGATATTGAATCTGATGTATCTCTGTAATTTCGGATCATCCAGTTTTGAAATAACGACCTGTAGTAGCCCTCTGCATCCTATTTCCAATGCCACCAGTTTGATCCAAATTGGATTCTCCAAGGAAGAGTTATGCACAATCTCCCAAGATGACTTGATTATAGACCCTTCTAGAAGAGCGAACTTGTATGAAGTGCCACGTGTCACTATTTCGACCTTTGGATCTGAAAAATATATACAAGAGACTATAGTCCATCCTATTTTTGTACCTTCTTACAAAATTTCAATCCGAGGCTCAGAGCGAAAGTTATGATGATTTTCCGTAGGTCACCTATTTGGAATGTAATTAAGGAGTCTGCAAAAAGACCAACTTCCTCAGATCATATCTCCGCAAACATAGTGAAAAAAGCTCTGAAATTCAGAGACAAGGTTAAGTGAGATTTCATCTCAAATGGGTTTTTTGTTTCGCTTATGAAACATCACAGAAAAAAAGTTATAGCTAAAATTCCACGATGACCTATTTGGAGCAGCGAAACCCTAGAATCCAAAGCTCTGATACCAAATGTTATGAAACCATCTCACAAAAATATAGAAAAGATAGATCAATGCCTTAGAATTCAACCTCTTCAAAGGGGAAACCTCCTTTACATTACATAAATGAACAATTCTTGGATGATTCAAATGACAAAACCTTATTTCTATATATAGGAGTCTAAGGGGTCACAATATAACCAAGCCGACCTAACAATAATAATATAAAGGCACAAAAATATCAATAGAGGGATTCTATGGGTCATAGTGATAACAATATGGGGACAATAGGGGCACACAAATATTAATAAGGGATACAAATACAATATTAATGGGGGCATCACTAGTATTATAGGGACCTAACAGTGCTGCTGATTTTCTCCCTTGGCTCCACAATCGAGGTTGGTTCTTATGGGACAACCTTAGCCGTGGTGCTAACGACTTCTTCTATATCGACCCTCTCTTGCTGTAACACTTCCTCTTCTATTGGTTCCACAGTTGAGGCTAGTTCTTGTGTAACAACCTCGCCTGTCCTTTCCGCTTCAGGCTCTCTGTTTTATTCTGACTCCTCGGTCTCCATCTCCATTTCCTCTGGTTCTTCTTGATCTACGTATTCATCTTCTGCTACCGACCCTTCCTCCATTGCTTCCGGCTCTTCCTCCATTGCTTCTGACTCTTTCTCTCTAGCGGCTATAATAGCTGCTATCTCTTCCTCTGTAGATTCTCGGAATGTTTCCCATGGGATTTGAAACTAGGGAATTACATGCATGACCAATAGTTGAACCAGCCCATGGTTAGTGATAACCGCCGCAACTTGTCGTGAACGCTGAGTAGATTGCGCCATCAGCTAGAGGCCTTTTAGCATGAAGAAAGGCATGTTTAATGAAAAGGCTTCCAACTGTAGAAACCAGAGGTGAGCCAACACTCTAAAATGGTATTTGAGTACAGTGGTATGCCTCCCTTCGCAAGTTATGTACCTCATTAAAAAACCTGCTACATCACCCCATGGGTGTGGTAATGAATTACGGTCATACCCTCACCCTTTTTAGATGATGTTCTCACCAGCTGATCCGAGTTGGATCCTAAAGAACTCTCTAAGTTTTCATAACTATATAAAATTCATGCAAAGTTTCAAAGTCTTACAAAGGTCGAGCTTATCAGAAATATCCTCGAACAGTTGTAATTTGTGAGCAGTGCTGGGCAACGAGGACCCTCGGTCAAGCGCACAGACCGTTGGCCCATGGTAACACGTGCTGTCATGAAACAACAAAATGAGAAGCCTTTTTGAGAAACGGGGGAGGTTTCTAATCACATATCGCCAAGCAAACCCCTCAGAGAACAAAAATCCCCGAGCGGCCCAAACCTGAAAATTCAAAACCCATACGGAATTTTCCGATTCCGTCAGAGGCGGGTCCCACACAAAAACCAGTAGGATATCGTGAGGGCTTTGAATGGTAAGCGATTTCAATCGAGTCCTGCCCAATGCCACACACTGGGTGCCATGCGTCTGACAGAAGAGAGAGAAAACCGCTCACATCAGCCGGGTAAACGTCATGCAACTTACCCACCTGATATGGAAAAAGACCATAGGATCTGGAAGCTCTAGATCGATGATGGACATGCAATCTGACGGATGACCGGATTCAACGGGGTAAATAGGCCGAGTTGTATAAAGGTTTGAAGTCCGCCATGAACAATGAGTTGGGAAAGAAATAATGTTCGTGGGCATTCTGGGAAGTTAAATGGAAATAACAATAGTTCAAACATTTCCAAGAGAACTGACACTTAGTTCGTTATGAAATAGGTGGACACCTCCCTGTAAGGTGTTACACAATGATGATGACGTAGAATAGAGGAATTCAAATGGATAGAGGCAGGAGAACTAGAGCACTCGGAAGTGGAAACGAATAGTCAAAAAGTAGTTTGGCTTTAAAGCCATGAACTGACAGAAATAAAGCAGGCAGTGAGAAAAGCGAGTAAGAAAGCTAAGAGTAGAGAACAAAGAAAGTAAGTCGAGCTGACTTACAGAGAAAAGGCAACATCGAGACAGAGCCAGAGAGAGTCAGAGAGTCTGTGTACTCTCGAGAAGGCTTGAGAGCTTCAAACGAAATCCTCGGCATATGCCTGTCATGTATGAGTCTCAGATTGGTCTCATACTACTGTGACCAATAGAGGTTGAGTTTTAGTAAGGAGAGTCTGTGTACTCTAGAGACTTGGGGGATCGAAGTCCAGTGCTACTGATTTATATCTGTTGAGTGAGATTCAAACCGAGCTCACTGTTGTAAAACTCTGCTTTGAAAACATAATAGAGAGGCCACCACTGAAGGCTAGAATAGGGACATAGCCTAGGAGCATTAGGTGAACTCCTTATTAAACTTGTTGTGTTTACATGTTTTCCTATTATGTTTTCTCTAATTGCTTCAGTGTCTATGTATTTCACAATATTATTGATCTGTTGTATAACGTAACATAGGCACATCCATGCACATGAGTCTCTAATACCTTTAATTCTTTATCCTGGATAAATTCTAGATCACCAGCTTGTAGAAATGCTTTGGGGAACTCCGGGAGGGAGGTTCTCCATGAAAACCATCACTGTCCTTGCTATGGTAGCCCATTGACCTTTGCAATGGCTTCCTTTGTGACAGGGATTTCTAGTCCTCAAACTCGAGAGCTCTTCTCACCTAAATTGAGTGAAAATTGATTTGCAATTGCTTCATTGAAACCCTGCAACCTGTCAAGGTAGATGTCCCAACCTGCATTTACAAAAATATTCCAAACTTCCCTATTGTTTCGGACCACTATTGTATCCTTTGGCTCATGGCACACAACCAACCCACCATCGCTGTAGAATGGTAACAACATGATGGACACAGTCGGCAGGTAGGGGAAGAGTGGCCACTATCCGCACTAATAGTGGTAATGGTAACAACATAATGGCGTGAGGTAAAAAGGTGGTGAAAGTGATTGGTAAATTCTCGGAAAACGCAACGAATGACGGTGAGTTATGGCAGTACAACTAAATGATTACAATAATTAAATTCATTATACTAGGGAAAGGACCGATGAGGTTTTTGGTGTATGAATTTAAATCCAAATGCGTCAGAATCATAATTATGAAATCACAATATTTTTTTGATTCTCGTTCGCATTAGATTTGGTAATGATGTGGTATGAATACAATTAATAATATGCCATCGTTTGTTTATGACGGGACCCCCCCAACTTAAATATGACTGTCTGCAACACGCAATAATATCTTTAATGGAATATTTTAATCAAATCTGTAAGAGTCAGCAGGGGCATACCTGGCAACCCACCTGGTGGTGGAGTAACAACAAAAATGACCAGCAGAGTAGTAGCAACAAAAGAGTAACGACGCCGACGAAGTAAGAACAATGTTGGTTTAACAACACCAACAAAGTAACATCAAAGGTAGAGTAACAACATCGACGGAGTAACAACACGACAGAGTAACAACACTGATGGAGTGACAACAACGATGGAGTAACAACACCGCCAGAGTAACAATAGTGGTAGAGTAACAACATCGACAAAGTAATAGCAACATCGAAGTAAAAACACCGACAAAGTAACGACAATGGCGGAGTAACAACACCGAAGGAGTAACAACAATGGTGAAGTAACAACATTGACGGAGTAACAAAAACGACAGAGTAACAATACTAATGGAGTAACAACAACAAAGGAGTAACAACACCGGCGGAGTAACAACAACGACCGAGTAACAACAATGATGGAATAACAACACCTAACACTTAATTTTTGTTTTTAGGAGTAACAACATTAAGTATTCCTTAGAATTTTTTTCTTTCAACTCCTTCTTGTCATAATTCAATGATTATCCCTGGAAAAATGAAAACAAGTAAGTAGTAACAACATACATACATATATATATATATATATAATATATATATATATATATATATATATATATATATATATATATAATATATATACTCTATATATATATATATAATATATAATATATATATATATATATATATATATATATATATATATATATATAGAAGGCAAAGAGAGCATTCTCTGCACCAACAACCATCAAACCAGAGTTATCAGAGAGATTTTTGATGAAGGCATCCTTAGAAGCTGGACGATGGTATAATTTCAAACAATGTCCATTCACTGGGAGGGAAGTACGAGTTTCATCTATTGTAATTAATCTAATTGTTCCATTGCCAAACACAACGTCCAATTCATAGGGTCCCATCCAATGAGTGTGAAGCTTCCCTTTAAAGTCTTTGAATTGGGAGTCATAGAGCAATGCCCAATCTCCTATATGAAACACGTTGTTTTTGATGAATTTATCATGCCATTTCATTCTCTGCTATTGAATAGCAATAGTTTTCTGGATAGCCATTGAACGGATCTCATCTAGCTCATTAAGTTGTTCCAACTGGTGTTTTTGGTCTTCTGATAAGTCTAATCCCACTTCCAAAGCTATTTTGAGCGTGCCGATCTCAACTTCTACTGGGAATAAGGGGGATTTCCCCTAGAATAACTCAAATGGTGAAAACCCGGTTGAATTCCTCCATGTTATCCTATACATCCAAAGAGATTCCGGAAGTTTTTGAGACCAATCCCAGCGATGACTTGCAACAATTTTTGTCAAGATATTTTCCAGTACCTTGTTTGTACTTTCTACTTTTCCATTCGCCTAGGGATGGTAAGGAGTTGTCTCTCTGTGTTTAAACTCATATTTCTGCATAATCCTTCCTATCATGTGGGATGTGAACTTTTCTCCCCCATATGAAATGATCTCCCTTGGAGTACCATATCGAGCAAAAATCTCTTCAAAAAGAAAATCTGCAACCACCTGTTCTGTTGCTTTCGCAACAACTCTGGTTTCCGCCCACTTAGTTACATAATTTGTGTAGACCAGAATGTAAACATTTTGGTGAGAAGGTAGGTTGAAAGGTCCAACGAAGTCATTAGCCCACTTTTCAAAAGGTTCGAGGACTATCTGGGGCTGTAGTGGTATCTCATCCGATTTCCCAGGTTGTCCCATCCGTTGACAACTGTCACATTTTCGGACATAATCTCGGGCATCATGAAAGATAGAAGGCCAGTAGTATCCCATTTGCAGCACCTTGTGGCCTATTCTTTTATCTGCAAAATGTCCTCCACAAGGGCCATCATGGGCAGCCTTCAGTATTTCATAAATTTCATCCTCTGATACGTAGCGCCGAATCTGTTGATCAACCCCTATATGAAAGAGGTACCTCGCCATCCACGAATATCAGGTACTTTTTGAATAATTTTCCGCTGAGCCCTATTTGACAAATGACGAGGTACCTTCCCTGTAGCAAGATAGTTAGCAATATCTGCATACCACGGAGTATTAGCGGAAATTGCAAAAAGATGTTCATCTGGAAAACTATCTTCGATGGGTGTACCTTCCACATTATTTTCTAGCCTAGACAAAAGATCAGCAACCACATTATCCTTCCCTGGTTTATCTACTATGGTAATGACAAACTCTTGAAGTAACAAAATCCATCTTGTAATACAACCAGGAGTAATGGGTTTATTCATCAGATACCTGATTTATGCATAATCAATATGTACAAAGGTTGGGTACGTGGTAATATGATGCTGGAACTTTTTGATGGCGCAGATGATAATGAGGAATTCTTTTTCAGTCACTGTGTAGTTCAACTCAGCTGGAGCCAAGTTCTTACTAACATAGTAGACTGCATATGATACCTTATCCACTTGCTGTCCTAAAACTGCCCCAACTGCTGTCTGAGAAGCATCAACATGGATATGGAATGGTAATGTCTAGTCTAACCCTCGAAGGATCGGAGCACTACAAACAAGTTCCTTGATCTTCACGAAGGCTGCATCATAGTAATCCGTCGACACAAAATCTACATCTTTTGTCAACAATTGAAGAACTGGATGGGCTACTTTAGCAAACTTTTCTATAAAGTGCCTATAATAACCAGCACAACCAATAAAGTTACTTACTTGTGTGTGTGTTTTAGGTATCAGGAAATGCAATATTACCTTTATCTTAGCTTGATCCATTCAAATTCCAGCAGTTGAAAGAAAATGTCCCAAAACAATTCCTTCCCCCATCATCATGTGGCATTTTATCGTACTTAAAGAGACATGTGCCCGCTTACATATTTCAAGTACTTTTTTTAGATTTTTCAACCCCTCTTCGAATGAATCCCCGTATGGAGTGAAATCATCCATATAAATCTCAAAAATGTCATCTACCAAATTAGAGAAAATCCCCAAACTTTCCCTTTGGAATGTTATAGGTACATTACAGAGACCAAATGGAAGGACCCGGTATGCGAAAGTTCCCCAAAGACATGTGAAAGTGGTTTTATCCTGACTTCGAGGGCTATTTGGATCTGGTTATACCCACTAAATCCATCCAGGAAGGAGAATAACTTCTTCCCAGCTAGAGTATCCAAGACTTGGTCAATGAATGGTAATGGAAAATGGTCCTTTTGCATTCCCTTATTTAATTCTCTGTAATCCATGCATATCTGCCATTTACCATTTTTCTTAGGAACCATCGATAATGGGGAAACCCATTGACTGTTCGAAAAGGGGTAGATAAATCCCACATCTAGTAGCTTTTGAATTTCTTCCTTGACAATGTTTTTCAGAGCAGGGTTCATCCTTCTCTAAGGCTGTCTCACAAGACAACAATTCTCTTTGATGTATATATGATGGGTGCATAAATTGGCAGGAATCTCCTTCATGTCTGTATAGTCCGAGGCGAATGCTTCTTTGTGTTCTTGAAGAACATCCAAGAGATATTTCGTCTAGGATTCTAATAGATCTGGATTGAAATTCAGGGTCTTCCTTGGCTCTATTTCCACCAAAATGATATCATGTGACACAACTATATGTAACTCATCGAATCCATCGGATGTTCCATTACTTTCCTATGTTTCACAGCTCAAGACGGACTCTAGAATTCATTGATTTGAGTCTGAAATAGAACAAGGATCACTAATAAAAGTAGTAATTGTATCATCTTTTGTGTCTATTTTCAACTGAAGGGCCTGTCCAATAGTAAGGACTGGCCTTAATTCCTCATTTTCAGATTCAAATTCTTCCTTTGGTAAATGTTTCTTGTGGGCCAATGGTTTTGCTGATGGACTAGGTTTTGTAGGAGGATATAACACTAAATTCTTAGTACTCTGTCCATTCGAGATAACCATATGTCCAGAATGAAACCTAATATAAGAATCTGTAGTTTCCAGCCATGGTCTTCCTAGAATCAGGGGATGGCCACTAGCTGGGGATTGCATTTGTAGCACTAGGAAATCCACAGGGTAGTGCCATGAATCAATTGAGATTGTAATATCTTCTAACTTCCCTACAGGTTTAAATGTAGATTGATCTGCCAGCTCTAACAGAGTAGGTGTAGGTTTCAAGTTTTGAAGACCCAATGCCTGCATAGCCTCAGTGGTAATGACATTTATGGTAGCGCCCAAATCGACCAACACGTTTGGAATTTCTACTCCATTAATTTTCACGGTTAAAATTGGGTTCTCAGGATCCCCATATTTCACAGAAATGATATTCCCCATCATAAAATGAGATATCTTTCCCACCACATGAATGGTGAGTGGGTCACTCGATTTATTTTTAGGCTTCTTAGCACAATATTCCCTGAGCATTTTTGCAAATATTGGTACGTACCTCATAGCTTGCAGTAGGGGGATCTTAACAAACAAACTTTTTAGATCCCCTAACAAATCGAGCTCAACTTGAGGGATATGTTTACTCAAAGCCAATCTTTCTGGATAGGGTGGTTCAGCTTGGTGTTTTTGAGTAATTAGCAGTTGAGGAGGTGTCTAATTTTTGCTGACTTGGTTCGGTTCCTCTTCAACTATTTCTGGTTCCTTTACCTCATTTCAACTTGTTTAATGATATCAAGTGAGGGTTGAGCATCTACTACTCGTCCAGATCTTAAATTCATCTCATACAATTCTATGGTGGAGATGCTGTATGAAGGTAGTTTGAGGGTGCCGTCTTGCTGAGCCCCTTTATTTTTAGGATTTGGATTGGGTTGGACGGGAAGTTGAGGGAAAATAGGTTGATTACCAAGGGGAATATTAGAGGGCAACTGGAGTTTCTGTTATGGCATTGATTGGGGAAACTGCTCAGGAGGAGAAGGTCCACGCTAGTTTGAAGCCCACGAGGAACTTGAACTAGCTTGAGGAGCCCATTGCTGTCAGGGTAGAAGCTGATACTGGGGCCACATAGGTATATAAGGCATGGACTGGGGACCCATATTAAAATTACTAAAATATTAGGATGGATCTGGAAACATACCTTGATTTCCCATTGATGGCCGAGGTTGCCATGGATTTTTTAGGTCCCATAAAGTACAACTGCTCCATCTCTCCACTTTGTCCCTTGAAAGACTACTTTCAATCTTGACAAGGATGGGAATGAACTTGTCACATGATTCAACTCATAGATTGCACACTCCTCTATAGAGTTTAATGGGCATTCCCTCTGTGGGTGTTTCTTCCTACACTTTGGGAAAAATATAGCCATAGTTCTTTCCAATTCTAGTTGTTTTTTTTTTACCTGCAGCGTGTCAATTTGTTCAGACAGAGTACTCAAGATATCAGTCCTCATGCCGTCCAACAGATTTCCAATTTTTGCTTTTGTGACACCTCCACTAGATACTTTTGTTGATCAAATCCCTTGTTTATTCCTTGCAACTCCCCTTGAGCAATGGATGCACAAATCACAGATGGTGTCAAAGTTCTCCTTTGATATATCTCCCATTCTGACTATATTTAACAATTCTAAAGAGTCATCTCGAAAGGCACGGAGAAGGATAATTTTAAAAATGTACTTATCTAGGTCAGAGTGACCTAAGCTCTGCAATGTGTATTTAAAGCGTTCTACATAGTCTTCCATATTTTCGTCCTCTTTCTATGTAAAATTGAAAAGTTCTTCCTTAATGTCTTGTGATTAACAATAATCCTGATACTTCTCGAAGAAAGCAGTTTTCATCTCCTCACATGTTGAAATAGTCCTTGCCCCAAGACCCATAAACCATTGCACGACTGTCCCTTTTAGCATAGAAGGGAAGATTTTCAATTTCTGAGCATCCGTTATATCATCATATCCCCAACACACAATGTCAAATTCAAACAAGAACGTGTCGAGATCTTCTGAACTAAGCCCATGAAAGCTAGGTAAAGATGTTAAAGGAATGGGTTTTTTTGGTGCACCAGTCCCAAGATCCCCAATTGGGAAGTCAATAGTGGAGGTTGTAGGTGCCATCAATATCCTCCAATACTCATTGGGGATTTCAGAAGGCTCTGCAGGAAATGATGGAAGGGCTCTTATCGCAGGGGTTTGAGTTGCCTTAACAACACTCCCTCTATCCTTTGGTGATAGAAATGTCCCTACAACTTCTTCCCTTTTGTCACAGTGGCTTGACCCTATAGACCTCCTCTATACAACTTCTTCTTCCCTACTGGAATGGGCCAGTCCTTCGGATGTTCTACTTGTAACTTATTCTTCTTCTTCTACGAGCAACAATACCCCTTATCAGGTGTATTTCTGCTTGTCTCTTTGGCTACTGGAAGGGTTTGCTATATCAAATCAACAGGGGGTGCTATGGACAACACTAGTTGATCTATAGATTTTCCTTCCGATATTGTCCGTATACCTGGCCTTATAGCAACACGAGAATATGCCTCTAACTTAGTTTTCATGATGATTTGTTGGATATAAGTGTTCCTTCCCAAATCCTGTCCTACCTTCATTGGGGCTCTTCCTCTGTCACTTTTATTCGAATCTCTATTCATGCAAGTTGATGTGATGAAAATGTCGATACCATCACAATTCTTAGGACCTGGAGCAGGGCGTCAAAATACCATTCCCTCCCCAGGACGACAGATCAAGTAGAAAGGAAAATAGTTAAAGAAAAAGAAACCTAGGGTTCAGGGCCTGGAGCAGGGTGCCAAAGGACCTTTCCCTCCCTGGGAAAAGAACCCAAAAAAAATAAGAAAAAAAGAATACACACAAGGAAATCCAACACTTGGAACCTAAATCAGGGCGTCAAAGGACCACTCCCTCCCTAGGACAAGAGATCGGGTTTTCCCCAAAATCAAAACAAACAAAATGCAAGAATAATTTAAACTCAGGGCCTACAGTAAGGCATCAAAAGACCACTCCCTTTCTAGGACAAGAGATTGTGCCTAAAAATAGATACAAAAAAATAAAAACAACAAAACAAAGAAATAACTACGCTCAGGACCTGGAGCAGAGTGAGAAAACTCCTTCTCTCCCTAGGATGAGAGATTGACCCTTTGCTCGATACAGATCGTGTCTTACACCTTGTTAGCCTTCCCCGACAATGACGCCAAAATGTTGGTGTCTAGGTATGAACAAATTCGTAAACCCTTTTCCTACATTAATTCATTAATCCGGGTGCGTAACCTTTCCAAGGTAACAAACAAGGTATATGTAGGAGCAATATTACACTCTACATCAACCAAGGGTTCGTGATTAAGAAATCAAAGCATCGCTGTAACAGTAACAGAAATGGGTTGCAGAACTTAAAAAGGCATTCACAACAATCTATGTAATATGCAACAACAATAAGGAAATAAATGCAACAAGTAAAACAACACACGAAAAGTAAAAACACAACACTTGATTAGAAGAGTGGGCCCATCTCTCTGATCAGGGTTGCGTTTACTCACAACCAAAGATCGAACAACAAAGCGTTTATATTTTATTAATCTAAAGAAAAATTTTACAATACATATCCTGGTATGGCTAATCCCTCACACAGGAATGCTCCATATTTTATATAATATAGGGGGTGATAACATCTTGCTCCAAAACATGAAAACTACATGCAAAAATATACATCAGTTCAAAACAACACTAGTGCCGACAAAGCGAGAACATAAATGATGCAAAATAGATTGGGACCAGATGCAAGTTGGTTATGTTGTTTTAGCATTGCTGAATGACTATAGTGAATCACTGAATTGCTGCTATATGCTGGAAGATCAACACCTTCTCTCCGGAATCTGCGGACATAACACGTTTTAGTGGCTCAGATAGGTAAAACCCTCGTGACTTTACTTCATTAATTAAATATTTGAAGAGATAGAGAAAGGAGGGTGACCTCATAGATTTAGCATAATAGATACATGTTAATGGGTGTAAAAAGGATGAAAATATGAGTGGGAATGTAAGGAAATGGTAAGCATATTTGGTGCCCAACAGAAAGATCATCAACTTCTAGGTACTTTAAGGGAATTTGTTTTTCTTGCAATATATTTGGTCACAAAGCCATTGATTGAAATAGAAGAAATATGAAACATATAACATGTTATGTTTCTAACAAGTTTGGGCATGTAGTAAAAGAATGCAGGAACAAGTCTATGGATCTCCATAGGAAACATGGTAAACAACTAGATAAGAACATTAATGTCAGAAGACCTGAAAAATATGGATCCACCAATAAGAAAGAAAAAGAAGAACATATAAGGTGTGGTTTTTCTCTCTGGTCATTTGAAGATGAAGATGAATGGTACATAGATAGTGGATGTTCTCATCACATGATTAGATATAAGAGTAAAATGGAGACTCTCAAGAAAAACTAGCATTGTAATGTTATTCTTGGAACTAATGTTTCAGCAAAAGTACTGGGACAAGGTAAAGCTAGAATTAATAAAACAAGAGTAGAAAAGAATATTCTAAGTGTAGGTCAAATGGAATATAAGGGAAATATAATTGTGTTTACATCAACCAAATGTAAGGTTGTGAATGAAGTAACTAGAAAAGTCATAATAAGAGGATAAAGAAATCCAGACAAATTATCTGTATTTGAAAAACATAATTCTCATATATATGAGAAAGATCTAGACTCAGAGTATAGGGTGCCCATTGTATTCCATTATTCTTGAACGATAACTCTTAAAAATAACTGCAAAAGTGGTGAGATGTACTTGACCTCGTGAAAGACAAGTCCTCAGAATTAGTGATGTGTAATCTCAGGGGGGTAATACATGTTTTTGATGATGATTCCCATGGTTGTATTTTATTTTCATACTGCTTATACTTATGACAATGGCTATGGTGTGGTAGCAATGCACATGTATAGACAGAACAAACTCAGTGGGAGCTAAAGGTGTGAAATTTTAGTATTTCACTTTCTGTACATAGATCCTATAAGAAAAGTCTCATGTATACGCGAGCTCTGAATTAAATATTCATGTATATTTTGGTTTTCTGAAGATTCAGTGGGGAAAACTTAGGAATATGGTCTGATATGCTTCAATCAATTATCGATTGGATTTTCTTTTCTAATGGTTGATGGTTACACTCTGTTGATGTTATGTAAGTTATTTTGGCTTGTATAAGTTTTTGATGAATTGATGGATGCCTGGTTGATGAAGATACTTTGATCTCATAACTGATGGATGATTTTATGTCATCAGATCTAATAGTGATCAATTGGCACAGGTTTAGGGGGAGCATTTGCTATGCTTCTAATAATACATTGTTGGCATTATGTTTTGTTTAGAAGTCCTTGGTACATAATGATGCTTATCAATGGTGATGATTATGCATCATGTTATGATGTGGTTATAAGTTTCCTATGATGAAATCATGGATGATACTTATATATTTCTTGAGCCACATAGTTATTATCATGCTATTGATCAAATTTATGATGCATATGGTACATATATTATGTTTCTTACATGGTGATCTTCACAAGTTCAAGGAAATAAACAGAGCTTTATTATACAACCTCATTATTTGATGAGTGTCTCTCATTACTTTAATGCTACTACCATGCATGATGTACATATGGTGCAGTTATGAATGGTGATTCCTAGAGTGCTTGGATCTCACATGGTATATTGTTTCTTTTGGTGAGATGAGTTACTAACAAAGTTTGCAAATGATTGTGAGTTCATGGTTTTATTTTCTCATTTGATGAGTAGAGAGATGCATACTGCTATCTCTATGATGAATGATCTATAGATAATGATCTTATGGATGATTTGCATATTGATGAATTGATTTTGGTGTGATAGTTATTCTTGGATGAAGAAAATGGGCCAAGAGAATGGTGTTACTGCAGGTTTCATGAAGACATGGCATACTTAGTCACATATTGATGATGTTAAGGAATGATGAATACTTCTCCCTATATTAATTTATGATGATAGGCTTGGTTCTCACATATTTTGATTATCATGGTTGATGCTTATCAGATGTGGGATGTTACAAAACTCCCTAGTGATGTGTTGTGCTGATCAACAACCCCACATTTACTAGTATTAGTAATAACATTAATAAATGAGGACCCTTCCAAAAAAAATCAATCTTAGCATCTATTCATACATTTTATTTTTAGAATAAAATAAGATGTCAAAGCGGAACTTGTAAAATCATGGAAAATTTTCCTTTTTATACTTTAGCGTATAAACTTCACAAATGAGGAGTTTCTTAAAATAAGTACCATATAATCAAAAAAACCTTAAAGTAACTTTATACTTGGAAAGTCATGAATATTAAAATAATCCTCGAAAAGACCTGCTTTTAGAGGATTGTTCTCGCATTGCAAAAAATGATTATGAAGGCCCTTCCTTATAAAAGTTACCTCACGCAATCGCGATCCTCGAAATGAGAAATCATAAGACTCCTATAATATTCTCGCATCGGAGTTTCAACTATGCAACACAACTCAATAAAGCATAAGCAAATATAACATCTCGCATATCGCATCAACTCACATGGCGGTAAGTCTTAAACTAAAACTATTTTTGCGATATTGCATAGCAAATCGCAAAATTGCTTTTATCGCAACTCAAAAGGCTCACAATTCTAGTAGAGTACTTCCCAACTTTCAAGGTGAAATGATGGACATTAGGTTGAGGATAACGGTTCATTAGTGGACATTTATTAAAAGAATGATTACGATCAGGTATGAAAGGCCATTTGACGCAAGTTGATATCTTCTAACGTGATTTAGAATTAAGACCCTCTATCACCTTTATTTCGTCCTTTTATTGATTAATTTATGCAATCACTATCATTTTTATCCTATTCTGCTCTCCTCTTGTAACTTTAAGGAAAAACACACAAAGCAGGACATCCGAAGAAATGGTGAAGAAAGGAAAGGCACCCACTTTTGAGAAATCAGAGATGACCCCCCTATTCACAAATACTACTTGTAATCGAGATGCAGGGACTTCCACATGGGAGACTATGTATTAGCTATTAGAGGAAGAACAACTGAGAATTCTGGAAACAACAATTATAGTGGATGGATGTGTTCCTTTTGATGCTAGTCTGACTGATCTTGCATGCTCCTTCTTGCACTGCATTGCTGCAAGACCAAAGATACTTCCTTATATCGACATGGTTAAGAGGATCATAGATGATGTGGACATATCAGACAGAGAATTCAAGACAGCAAGTCAAGAATTCATCGGGTCATTTACTCCAGACAACCTGAGACTCATGTACCATCTATCAGAGCCACAGGACATATACAATATGAAATTTATCGAGAAGTTTGCTAAGGAAAATGAAGACCTGGCATAATTCATGAATAATTGGTCAAATAATGAAGAAAGACTCAAGAAAGATAAGAACGGTATGCACACCACTAATTCTCTTAGTTCCCCTTTTTGTTTTGCTGCCGCTATGTTATGTAGATTGTTTGGTAAACCAGAAAGCACCAAATTTTCATCAGAATGGTTACCCCATAATAGATGCAGCCGTCAACGTCACAGTAATGAATTGGGCTCAAATCTTGTTTGATAACTTAGCTACTGCAATTTTAGAGTACAAAAGAAAAAGGAGTATTGCTTCAAGGGTTTACCCTCCATTTTTTAGGAGCACCTATGTTATGGATGCTATTTGTTTTGGTTCCAATTTCCTCTTATGGGATGGAAGTGGACTGTTCAAAATCCATTTCCTATTCAAATATATCATAAAATCATGTGGGAGTCTAATTTTTCACCACACTTCTTCAAGATCTGTCACGGAGTTAACCTTCCAATTCACAAAAAGATTTACAATCGAGATGCCCCTAGGTTCTCCCAAGAAGATGAAGTCGATATTCTCCTCGTAGCCATATGGTTCGGGGAAGAATTATTCACATATATCAGAGTCTTCGGTAGTATTTCCTTGCCTCATGTTCTACCTTTTTATGTCCCGGACAAACTAATGGCTACGAAGATAGCCTATCAAATATGCAGTGAGGGAGGAATGAGTAAGATATTGAAAGATTCCAAGAAGGCCATTTGGCCTCAATTTCTTGTAACATGTGGAGTATTTGCATTGCATGACTTAGGACATGCTTTCAAAGAAGTTGACAATGTATTATCCTTGCAATTACCCAAATTCCTGGGAAGGCAATGCGATCCCTTTGGTATTGTAAAATATTTTAATACAATGGTCAAAATAAGAATATTCACCCATGAAAAAGACCTCTTTGATGATGTTTTCCTGTAGAAAAACACCTTCAAAGAAGTACAATATATGGAACAAATAATTTTTGATCAAGAAGGTCTCCAAACATTTGATAACTATAGGAGAAGGAGGTTATCTAGGGCCCCATTGGACCAACTACTCATTGAGCCTATGAGAGATCCTACTCCTAGTGCAAGCATAGAGGAAGACTCAAAAGAAAAATCCAAAACAAGTTTTGGAAATGAATCCACAGAAAAATCTTCCGATCAATCTGAGAAAACATCAGAGAATGAAAACAGCAAGAGTGAGGAGTCAATTAAAGACACATCCCAGTCCACAACAAAGTCTAACCAACAGACTTCTTTCGTAAAATAAGCTGAAGCCTCAACTTCCCTTACAAAGCAAGCGAAGCCGTTTGTAATTGATTTAGAAGAAGAATGGGAAAATTTCAATAAGAGACTCAATATGGAGAAACAAATCGCAGAGCCACCAACAAACCAACAAGAAACAACCACAGAAATGGTAACAGAATGAGCTGTTAGCTCTAAGGAAATAGAGCATATTCCCATTGCTCCCACATCTGAGATTGTATTGAGAATAGAGGAAATTCCTCCTCTAGATGTATTCTATAGCCCTCAACACAAAGCTATCTTTAGAAGACAAAGAAAGAAAAGAAAGTTGGATTCCACACTCACTCCTGAGGATGAACCTCTAGATGTTCTATGGAAAGACCCATCTACAAATCCAACGACTACCCTCACTAGACTCTTGCAGGTCGAAATAACATATGCTTTAGCAACCATTGACAAGGTAGCAGAGGTACAACTACTGCTTAAAGAAAAAGAAGATAAGATTTTGTTATTAAAACAACAACTACAATAGGTTAGTATAAACCAACAAGTAGAAATGCAGTTGGCTAAGCTTCAACAAGAGTTTTAGCAAATTCAGTTGGCACATCAGAATAGTTTAGCAGGTAAAGAAGTGTAGTTACAGAGCATAGAAGAACTACATAAAGATGATCCCAAGATTGAACAACTTCAAGCAGTATGGAAACAGAGAGAGGAGGAAAGAGCAGAGGCAATCAGACGTGTAAACAGGTTGAATTGGGAGGCGTACTAGTAATATCTAGTGAAACCACATAGCCAATGGATGACCCTAAGGTGCCTGATTACTTCCATCGAAAAATGGTGCCAACACTCACCAATGCCGTATTCGCAGGACAACTGAAAGCTAAATTCGGCCAACCGAAACTCCTTAAATCTATGCTGGATATTTGCGATCTCAAGGACCAGATGCATAATTAGTCATAGACATATTTTATTTTTGTTTTTATTTATTTTTTGCTTAAATTGAGGCAGGTTGTTTAAACCTCCTCATCTATTTTTGTAATTTCTATTTTTAAGTTTCATAGATTAGTATTTAAACCTCTCTCATGCATTTAGAGAGGGGTCCATAAATTTTATCAAAAACATTCTTCAGAATATGCACTTCTGCCCCCCTTTGAGGAGGTTTTGCTAAAATTAATGGAACGAGATTTATTTTCTACTTGAGTTTAGCATCTTCTATTGAAATTACACTTTTGTACTCTTAGTTGATGTTAAATGGTTTGAAGATAGATCAATATTGCTGGAGCACGTGAGTAGGATGTATTACAAATGATACTTCTATCTCTTAATGCTTTTTACTTGTGTATCAAGCAATAAATCATTTTTAGTTATTTATGTATGAAAGTTTAAATTCATAGTTATCATTATTGCACTTTTGTATGATGATGATTTATTCTTTATGTTGAATATGTGAATGACTCTTTATGCGATATATATCTCATATTGTTTCGGCTAACTTTTTATACGAAATGATCATTATTAAATAGATTCTCTTCTTATCGTAGTTGAACGATCTTTATTGTCAATTACTTTTAGAAATCATTTTAGATCGCATATATAAGCGTTACTCCCAGGATATTTTTAAAGATGTTTCCTTTGATTATGATAGACTGCATATGATAGTTAGAAGATAGATTAAGTTTAGAATAAGTATTCACCCCATAAAACCCAAAAAGAAAAACATCATCCCATTAGCACGAACGCCGTTAATAGATTTGGAAACTGGTCCCATCATCCCTAGTTGGAGCCACTATTCCAAATGGAAAAGGAGCTATCCTAAGGTTCGAACCAGGTGGTTATCCCACTTGTTGGAGTCTCGATTTTTCGAGCCTTCAACATATTTGGCGCTAGAAGGAGGGCCTAACTATGAATGGCAAGTAAATGTACATATTCATGCCATTCTAAGAGTAAAACTCCCTCACCATCACCCTCAACTTCTAGTTTGCATTCCAAATCTCCTATCTCTGAACCAGAAGTTGAAAAGAAAAATACAGAGCAAATTACTGAAATCCCAAACAAGCCATACCACTCTTCTTTAGATCCCCCTGAATTACAAACTTTAATCCAGAAGTTATAAGGTATTTCAATATCTCAAGAAGAATCTGAGTTATCCCAAGGTAGTGTCACTTCTCATCGAACCCCATCTCAATGATTGGCTAGAGCACAAAGCGAAAATCTAGGAATCCCACCACTTGAGTTTTCTCTACTGAGTCATAAGAAAGCAAGGAAAATTCCCACAAAATCTCATGGTGAGGTTCTATCATCATTATCTTCTGCCATCCCATCCATATCATCACAAGGTCACTCATCCATCCCCCAACTCTAGATCGTGGTTCATACATGTAGAGGAGCAGTATCCTCCTCTACCTAATCACCTTCAGCTACTGCCACACCTTCTTCTACTCATATCCCTATGATGGCAGGAAATCCACCACCAAAGCCATGGGCCAATCCAGGAGCTGTAAGAATGGCTGCACCTTTATCTCAATTACCAGCTCATCATGAGAAATGGTTGCCCAAATTCAATCTTGACAATGGCCAACTAGCTGAGGAACACATAAATATTTTTATTCTATCTGTTAATTTGAATGGAGTAATAGAAGAGGATGCAGTTGTAAGATTATTCCCCTATACTTTACAAGGAGCAGCAAGATCATGATATTTTTCATTACCATCAGGCTCCATTAATAACTGCGGTACATTTCAATATCAGTTTTTAACAAAATTTGGGGATGATAGGTCCACAACAAACTTAATAAATGACCTCTCCTATTTAAAAGCCGAACCAAAGGAACAAATTAAGGGCTTCAACTCTCGCTTCAATAAATTATTAAACAAAATACCAACAGTTTCTAAGCCTAGCGATGAAGTCCAAAATGAATGGTATATTTCTGCTTTACCTTCAAATTCAACCATCTTTGTAGTCAAAGCTGCCAAGCCAGCATTAGCAGAAAACATGAAAGAGGCAATAGCTATAGAGAAACATATCCTAGCCATAGAAAAGAAAAATGATTTAGATGAAAGGAAATCTAAAAAAGTGTCTTTTAGAGATGATTCTAAGAAGAAACAACCGAAGGACCCGTTCGACCTGGAAGGGTTACGAAAAGTCTTAAAGACCATGCCTAATGAAATGGTTGATATAAAGAAATAATAGTAGAAACTGGTGAGCTCCGGTATTGCAGCAATAATGTTGCAACTCCTAGGGCTCCCTTCTTTACTTTTATCAACCCGGTAGTTCATGACAAACTTGGAAGTGACTGTGTTGTATGCACAAGTACTAGCTCTTACTGCAGGTTGTCACTTGATTAGCGGGCACAAGTTCGCTAGGAGCTCAAGCCAACTTTTATGAGTTCTCAGAAGAAGCTTTTAATTGTGATGGGAGTAAGCTAACTCAAAAGAGGCTATTCTACTTGCAGGAAGAGGATAAACGCTGAAAGGAAATGCAAACCCTAGCAAACCCTAGTTTTACCCACTAACCCTAATTTTGCTAGAAAAAGAGTTGAAACTACTGAAATGGATGCCATGGACTACTATCAAGGTAAAATACATGTACTCAAGCTACTTCTGAAGGAAAATGTGAAAGAACCATCTTTTTGTACTTTTGAGCAATTTTATGCAGAATTATTATGTCTATGTTTTAACTATTTGTGACCATGCAGAGGTTTGGTGGTGAAGGGAGATGGAGTTGGCTGTTGTAGATGATGAGGAAGGTGTGGAGAGGACCTAAGGAGTCCCTATCACCCTTATGGAGATTTCCATTGTGATCAAACTTCGAAAAATCGCTCGCATGAACTTCTACAGGAAGTCTGCAGGGGATCTACAGGAAGAGGCTGAAAGTGATTTTTGAAGGTTTGGAGGTGGAAAAATGGTGGGAAAAAGGAAATGAAAGTTGGATGAGGGTGTTAGAGGTTTTAGGACTCTATCAATGAAGATCAAACATGAAGGAGATGGTTGGATTGGTTCAAAGGATAAGAAAGTGATTTTGCACAAAAACGTAGAAATTAGGGTTGTTTGGGAAAGTGTGGCAAATGAGTGGAGAAAACCTTGAGAGATGGACTGGAGTAGGTTGGGTGATGAAAGGATGATAAGCTGGGATGGTATTTAGTGAGCTGTACACCTCCTTCTAAAAACTGATTCAAGGAGAATTAAAAAAACAGAGGTTTACCTATTTTAACCTAATTATGCCCTAAAAACCAGAAAAGTGCTGAACATAACCTTATAGACAGGAAATGATGCACGAAAGCCATGGAAATTGAACAAGAACAGATCTAATCATGTAAATACAACTAACATTAATTTCTCCAATTCAAAATCTCTCACTAGCAATTGCATTGGAAAGAAAAAATAGTGTTTTGGTGGTAGCAAGAGTGCCTTGGTCTCAATTCATGGTCCAACAGAGGGAGAAAGGAGATCAAGGCCTGCTTGGAAGCCTTTTTGTGAAAATTCTTCTATTATTGCAACAAACTATCTAATTAATCTTGAAACTAGAACAACTATTCTAATAATAAAAAACAACCTAAGTAACAAAGCAAGATTGAATCTAAACAACAAAAATCATTTCATGAATGCAAGAAAAACACATATACATACAAGAAGGATGTACTGGGCACTTGGGTTGGGCCCAACCCCAAGAGCTACATCCCCCTTAGAAAGATCAGTGCTGGTTCAAGGCTGGATTCATATTCATTGATAAAAAAATAATAGTCACATCCCAAAATTGTCTATAGAAAGAGCTCGAAAATGAGCTGAATGCAGGGTTGCACTAAAGTGTGAAAATACACTGTTCAATATCAACCTATTGAGGCTTGAGGCCTTATTATTTATAAAAGTTGAAGACTCCCAACAATCGTCCTAAACTTTAGGAACTCGGATGCCAAAACTTGCAGATAACAACAACTTCCCTAGACCTGCTCGGTTGCCCTTGTGATCATCGATGTGGTGGCCTTTGAACTCCGATATGCTGGTGGAGAACTCGAGGAAGGGGTCATCAATGCAGGAGACACCCTTCCTATAAGTCCTCAGCTTGGTTTCTTCGAGTTTTGGCTGTCAATCTGCTCATAAATGCCTGGTCTTGGTCCAAAAATGTCCAAAAATCTGCAATAACACTCATTAGACTTTGTGGTAAAGTGACTATCCGCATTCACTCAATTAACATAAATATACTCAAAAACATGCACAAAACTATGGAGAATGGTGGATTAAATGGAAACAATAGGCAAAATGAGCCCATATAGTTACCCATTTCTGGGGCTCATAAGAAACCTCTTCCAAGAAACCTTTAAAACCCTTTAAAAAAAATCCTCCAACTGATCCTAAACCTCCAAATGTTATAACAAACACAGAATCAGAAGGGGAAGAGGAAGAAGTTTCAAATGAGGAACAAACTGATGATGAAGAAGTCATAGAACTACAAGGAATGTGGGACTTCATTCTTCTAGATGAAGAAGATCAAGAAGCATTACCTATTGCCACTAGAAGTAGAAATAAACTCGATCCTCCATAATTCAGTACTAAACAAAAAAACCCAATTCCAACTCCCAAGGATAAAATCGTAGGTAAAAAATCCTCACCGAAGTCTACTCAGACAACCCAATCCAATTTTCTTCAACATCTTCATCTAAAACACTTATTGTCTCAGATGAAATGGAATACAACATTATCAAAGATATGAAAAAAACCAGAGAAAACATTACTCTTCATGAGCTCAGTAAGCTAAAGCATCAATAGAAATTACTCTCGAAAGAGCTCAATGCAGTACCTGCTACGCCTCTTCCCGCCACTGTGATTTCACGGGCTACTAATGAAATGGGAAGACCTCCAACTAGCATTGCAAATAAAATCAACCCAACTGACATTGCGCTGATTGGCAAAAGATCCAAATCCCATACTCCACCATTTCTCCTTACTTTTGAAGTTTTTAATAAAAATTTGCACAACTATCTAGTTGATTCTAGTGCATCATCTAACATTTTACCTAAGACAATTTGCGCTAAGTTAAACGTTCAACCTCATAAATTTGCAGTATGAATAGTATAGCTAGATCGGTCTCAAGTCGAAGTCGTCAAAGAACTTAATCAAGTAACCATAAGACTTTCTTCAAACCCAAAAGTGTGTCAAGTCATTAATATACTTGTGGCTAACATTCCTAAATTTTATGGACTAATCCTCAGTAGGGATTGGTCAGAAAAACTTCACAGTTATTTTGCAACTAACTAGTCTCATATGTGGCTCCCCTACAACGGCAAACCAAATCAGATCAAAGTTGAAAGAGAAAAACATCAGAAGTACATAGTGACAGAGTCAGAAGGAGAAAACGAGACTGTAGCAGATAGCAACAACATAATCGAAAATTATTCTGTTGAGTCATTATTAGAAAATTTCAACGTTTAACATTCTCATTTTTTAGAAAATTCCATTTTATCTCAGATATAATATTTTTCTCAAATTGACACTTCTAGATGTATCAATTTTGTAGATAAACCTGTAAATAAAACCTTGTTTTGGAAATTATTTTTTGATGGTTCTAAATCCAACGATGGAGCAGGAGTAGGTTGTATATTAGTTAGTCCGAAAAGAGATAAAACCATGTTAGCGTGTAGACTTGAATTTGATTGCACAAACAACACCGCTGAATATGAAGCATTGGTTCAAGGGTTATACAAAGAAATTAGACTTAATATCAAATACCTTCAAGTATTTGGAGACTCTGAGATTGTCATTAGACAAGTAAGAAATACTATACATTGTCTGTTAGGCCATTTGAAACACTATCAATCCCTAGTACAAGACTTGACCTCACACTTTACAACGTTTAATATTTCATCTATTCCAAGAATCCAAAATGCTAGTGCCTATCTTCATGCTAATGTAGTTTCCAAGCTTATTCCATCAGAGGACTACAACCCAGATAGATTCTCTATTGAATTAATTTTTAGACCCTCTATTCCTGATAACATTACCAACTAGAGAGTCTTCAACAATGACCCTGATATCGTGAGTTTTCTTACTTCAGAAGGCTCTTACAATGATTAGGTAATTGACGAGGACCAACATGACAATCAATTGAAACAAGAGAGCCACAATAACGCTATACCAAAATCCGTAGTCAAGTTAGAGGAACTATATGACTTAAAGGACAAATTTAAATGATCCACCAATTCAAAACTCCAGAGTTCAACTCTGAGATAAGAATTAATCAATCTAGGGACGGACATGAAACCACAAAACATCAACCTAGGTCTTGGCCTAACATCTAAAGAAAAATCAAATTTTTATCAAATTTTGAAACAATACAAGAGTGTCTTCACTTGGAATTACGGTGATCTTAAAACCTATGACACTTAAATTATCCAACATACAATTCCTATTATTTCCGATGAAAAGTCTGTTCTACAAAAATTAAGGAAAATACATCCTAATTTGGAAAGCCAGATTAAATCTGAGTTAAACAAATTACTAAGAGCCAATATTATTTTTCCTATCATGCATTCCAGATGGGTCTCCAATCTCATCCCAGTCAGAAAGAAAAATGGTGATATTTAGATTTGTATAGACTTTCGTAATCTCTTTTTTTCTAAAGCAAGAGATGAACCTTCTATTTCATAGAATCAGGCATTTTTACAAAATGAACAAACATCCACCATGCTCTGTGGACTAAGGAAAACTAGAAAGTTGTCTGACTATAATAAAACCCACCCACCCTAAAAATGTACCTTCCAAACCCTTTAGAGTACCTACAAAAATTATGCAACGGGAAAAGCAGGGCACGTGAGTCTTCCCCACAAATTCCCACGTAAACATTCCTTTAACTTGCCTCTTTGATCGCTGCCATCCAAATTCCTTCCTTAAACTGTCGACGGAGATACAAACCACTCCTGGAAGATGTATGAAGATTAACACCCCGACCCCACTAAACCACACGATAATTCCTGATCGTTGATCGGACTTGCGAGAATGGATGGCTGAGCTGAATATCGCACGGCTCGATTTCCTTGAACTTTAATGTGTGATGAGGGTGGTTTTTGGTCCCGATCCTCCTCCATGTGTCATGCTTCGTATGGCATTGCAACCCAATCTTCAAAACCACTTTTTGCTCGAAAGCGGTGCGATCGCTTTTAAACCACTTGGTGATTTTTGGGGTTGAGATTATCATGTCCGTTGTTACCAACCGAGGCTAGCCCCCCACTTGTTTGACCCAAATGAGAGAATTCGGCCAGAATTGATCATTGGGACCTATCCTTTTTAGTTTTATTCCAAAACACTTCTTTTTCCTTTTCTGCTAGGTTAGGACTAAGAGTTTTCAAAATGCTTTATGGCATTGCTTGACACCCTGTTGAAACTCTGCTTTCCTTGCAGCTAACACCTTGGTTGGCTAAGAAATCTGCCAATTTGTTAGCCTTTCTGCATACATGATTGAACCTGACTAAGTTAAGCCCCTCAAGGTGACCTTGAATTCTCTGGAAAACCCAGACTAACTTCCAGTGCTGAGAGACTTTCTTCGGCTCTGATCCCCAATTGATTCTTTTTTCCGAGTTAATAACTAACTCAGAGTCAGCTTCAATGATCACATTGTGGCAGTTCCCCTGCTTCAAAAAATATAAGCATTGCTCCATCACCATTAATTCCGCCATGTTATTGGTGGCTCTTTCTAAATGACAGTGGAAGAGGGAGAGGATGTTACCTACTTCATCCCTCAGAACCCCCCCCACAACCAGTTATTTCGGGGTTGACTTTTGAGGCTCCATCTATGTTGTATTTGAAAAAACCTCTTGGAGGAGGTTGATAATACTCCTTTTCAGATTCCTTTTTGTTTGTTGTTTTGTTCCGGCCTGATGGGATGATCCCCTGCAAACCTAATAGCCTGAGAGTTCGTAAGTCTGCTCCTGAGGGAGGATTTTTGGGAACAATCCTGATTGTTGAGCTGACCATTTCCTTAATCTGTGTTAAGATCTGATCAAATAGGCTAAGAGTAGGATTCTTTTCATTTTTGAATATTCTCTTATACCTTTCTTTCCATATATTCCAAATAATAAAACTTGGCATGAGAGCCCAAGCTAGGTTGAGAACTTCATTATCCGAAAAGTTTCTCCTCCATCCATTTAGGGTGTTAGTAATACTCTCTTTGTCCCTATTAAACTGTTGAAAAATGCTGGCCAAAGCATCCCATAGTCTGGAAGTGAAATTACAGCTGTTGAGAAGATGTTCCATAGTTTCCTCTTGGGCTTCTCAGAGCTGGCAGATGGAAGGTCCTATCATGCCCCTCTTTCTAATGTTGTCCCAAGTCAAGATTTTTCTGTGATGAACCAACCACATGAAGAGTTTGATCTTCATCCAACCTTGATGTCTCCAAAGGTTCTGCCAGGTTTGGTTCGGAGCCTGGGAAGCCAGTTCAAGGAGAATACTTTTTGCTTCCTTTATATTGAAGATGCCTTTGTCGTTGTTTCCCCATTTGAGTTGGTCTTGCCCTCCAGAAACCAAGATCATCCTTTGTTCCAACATTTTTCCAAGAGCCTCTACTTTTGTTTTCAGTATTCTATCATTCCTGCAATCTATATTCTTCCATATCCTCCATATTCCAGTATTGTCGGTATCTTCCCAAAAATCTTTCACTCTTGACAAACCTTGGGTGTTAGTTTCATGGTTAAGGTTCAAAAAATCCTCTTTTAATAGTCTTGGTTCTTGTTGCCATTTGTCCTCCCAGAAAAGAGCAAGGTCTCCTTCTCTGATTCCCCAAAGTTTGTTTCTTTGTACTAAACCTTTGTTCTCCCAGGCTTTGTTCCAGATAGCAGAGCCCTTTATATTTCCAAACATCCTTATTAGATCAGTATGATGCCAAGAGCTAGCATATTTTTCTTTCCATATTCTTGCCCATTGCGTCTTGGGATTTTTAACCCCAATGCAACTAGAGTTTGGCCCCTAGAACATTACGTAGGATCTCTTGGTCATCTAAGCCTAGGCCCCCATGAATCTTGGGTTTACAGATCTTTTCCCAAGAGACCAAGGCCCATTTCTTCCTAGCCTCCTCCCTGCCATAGAGAAAGTCTCTTTGGATGTTTCTAAATTGTTGCAAGACTCCTTTAGGGGCAGGTAGTGCTGATAGCATGAAAATTTGAATTGATTGGAGCACCGCCTTTATCAACACAAGTCTGCCTGCCAGATTTAAAGATCTACTCGTCCAATTTCTAACTTTGTCCTGCATTTTGTTGATTAACGGTTCCCAAATTCTCTTGTGCAAGGGTTTTGCAGTTAGAGGAACTCCTAAATACTTTGAAGGGAGGGAATCCCTCTGAAAGCCTAAAATTCTGGAGATATTTCTTTGAGTAGCAATATTGGTATTAAAGAAAAATATTTTGGATTTGGAGAGGTTAACTTCCATACCTGAGGCCATGGAAAAGTCATCTAGTATTTGTTTGTACGCCTGAACCTCTTTGACAGTGGGGATCCCTTGTAACATGGTGTCATCTACAAATTGTTGATGTGTCAAAGCCTGACCATTCTCCTTCAGTATAAGCCCTTGAATTTTTCCTGTTACTTTGGCATGCTTGATAGACCGACCAAGACCTTCCATCATGAGTATGAAGAGAAAGGGAGAAAGTGGATCCCCCTGCCTCAACCCTCTAGAAGGAAGAAAAATCTCAAAAGGAGAGCCATTAACCAATATTGAAAAGTTGGAAGAGGTAACCAAGGCCATGACCCATCCTACCCATATGTGATCAAAACCAAATTCCTTTAGCATTTTCCTGATATAGGTCCAGTTCACTTTGTCATAAGCTTTTGCTATGTCTAGTTGCAAGATCATACCAGCTCTCCTTGTGCTCGTTAATGAGTGAACCAATTCATGTGCTTGAATATTGTTATCCAAAATTTTCCTGTCTTCTACATAACCTGATTGTTCCCCCAAAATCAGAGAAGGAAGCAGAGGTTTGAGTCTGTTGGCCACTACCTTGGATATTATTTTGTAAACCACATTGCAAAGTGCTATGGGTCTATACCTATTTGTTTTTGTGCATTTTCCTGTTTAGGGATCAGGGAGATGAAGAAGGTGTTGAGTGCTCTCAAGATAGTTCTGTTCATCCTGGAGTCTTCGACAACATTCAAAATATCCTCTTTTACAATATTCCAGCAAGATTTAAATAAATCTACATTGAAGCCATCTTGACCTGGTGCTTTGCCATTCTACATGTCTTTGAGAACCTCACTGACCTCTTCTTCAATCACTGGTTTGTTGAGATTGAAATTGTCCTCTCTAGTCACCAGCTTAGGAATATGCTTTATTAAGTCCTTGATATGATGTTCTCTTTTTGAATTACTTTCCTGTGCTATTTCTCGGAAGTATTGAACTAACGCTGCCTCTATATCTTCATGGGATTGCAGAAGCTGCCCATCCTCCTTTTTTATTGAAGAAATTCTGTTGTGTGCTCTATTCGCCATGGTGGATGTATGAAAAAATCTTGTGTTACACTCTCCTTCTTTTAGCCATTGGACTCTAGATTTTTGTCTCCAGAATATTTCCTCTTGTTTACACAAGTTCTCCCAGTCTTGGTGATGTTTCTCCACTAGATCATTTTTGTCTTTATCAAAATCTTTTGTGGTCATAGCTTGGTTGAGTTTCTGCATTTTGTTTTCGACTGATTTCTTTTATGCAAAAATATTGCCAAAATCTTTCACTTCCATTCTTTGAGCTTCCTTTTTATGTGCTTTAATCTTTTATGAAGCATGAACATTCTAGTTCCCTGCATCTGAAGATCTTCTGCCCACCATTTTTCAATATTACTGATGAAATTTGGGTGTGAAAGAAAAATATTCTCAAATTTGAAAGGTCTGTTCCGGGGGGTACCTATATCCTGGATCTCCATTTGAATTGGCCAGTGGTTTGAGCCTCCAACGGGAAGAACACTTGCTATTATTTCCTTATCTAAAAGCATTATATCCTCAGAGATAATGAATCTATCCAACTTAGATGCTACATGAGACTCCCCTCCTCTTGTTATTCCAAGTGAAGAGGCCATTTTTTGTTTCCACATCCACTAATTTCATATCATCTGTAAATATTTGAAATGCTAAAGAATCTTTACTTAGTGCTCTGGTTCCACCTTTTTTTCAGAAAGTGATTTTATCATATTGAAATCCCCTCCCATGATCCAGGGTATTTTGGCATGTCTCTCCCTGAGATTCCCAAGGGAATCTGTCAGCCTGAGTTTCTCCTCTATCCTCTGAGGGCCATACACATTCATGACTAGATAGGTACTCCTATCCCCTATAGGCTGAATCACTACTCATAAATAATTCCTTGCAGCCTCTGCATCAATTATGTCAAATCTTTGAGGGTTCCAAAGAGTGAGAATACCTCCTGCTGTATTCTCTTCTTTAACTTTTAGATATTCAAACCTACTGAGCCATTTGCTATGAGGTTGGCTTAACTTTTGAATGGAAAATTTCATTTCCTCGATAAAAATTATATCCGGAGCAGCCTGTTTCATCCTTTTGCTCAACAATCTCTGTTATCTTTTATTGCCTAGTCCTCTAATATTCCAAGAAATAATCTTCATGATTAAATATTTGTGAAGGAGTAGCTGGGGAGATCTTTCATCTTACCTGAATCTATCATGACCTTTCCACACTCCATCAATAGCTCATTCTTCTTTTTTTTGCCTCTCTTTTTTCCTGGATTTCGGGGTGCTAAACTCGGAGTAGATTTTATTGTTTTCACTCCTTTTCTACTAAGCCTGCTCTTATTTTTGGCTCCCTCCAAACCCTTATCCTGCGTTTTCCATAAATATAATTTCTATATTCTATTGAGCTCCTCCTGAGGTAATGATTCTACCCCAACAGATGTACCCTGAATTAAGAATCCTTCCAGATCCAGGTGTTCTCTTTCCAAGATCTCCTGTAGCTCAGTTTCCTCCAGATCCATTTCACTCTAGGTCATTTTCTGGTCCATCTCTGGTTCTGTGTCACTCAAAACTATCCCTGTCTGCTTATCTTTTTCCTGTGTCTGATCACGGTTTCCTTCTTTTTCCTTCTCTTCCGTATTTCCTTCATTTGCTTGATTTTCTTCTATTCTTTCTTCGTCCTCTTCTAGAACTTGGAACTGGTTCCACTTAACTTGTTGTCCCTCATTTTGCTGTAGCTTTTTCACTCTTTTGCCACCTTTTCCTTTATGGACCACCTTGTGAAAGCTGTCCGGGTCTTTCATTGTATTAGGTTTTCTTTCGTTCCCTATTTTACCTAGAGGGCAGTCTCTGAGAAGATGCCCATTTTCATGGCATCTATGACATCTAAACAAAATATGCTCGTAGTCCACCATTTGAACCCACTCTTCAAAAAAAACTTCCAATATCACCTCATCCGGAAGAGCTCCTGATAGATCCATCTCAGCACATATTCTAGCAAAGGAAGTATATTTTCCCCTTTAGTAGCTTCTAAAGCTTTGACAAACCTACCTAATTTATTGCCTATGGCAGCTAATGATTCAGGTTACTAGTAATCAAGAGGTAGAGAATAGAGTCTTAACCATACTGGGACTGAAGTGAATGTTTCTCGTTCCGGGACAAAGTTCATCTTCCATGGCCTCATTTAGAGACCTGCTACTGCATAGAAGTAGGGCCCTCCTTCAAACACTTTGTCTTTATCCTCAATAATTGTGAACACCACGGTAAAGAAACCCTTTGACCCAAGGTGTAGATCAATGCTCCCTTTAGTTTTCCAGTGCTATCTGATCCATGTTTGTAAAGCTTTTTCTGTGGGCCATAGTCCCATGAATTTGCAGATGCTTGCATAGGTTTGCATGTGCTCCCTGTGCACTTGTAGCGCAAGATCATTTAAAACAACTCTGGGAGTTATTTTAGCTTTGGGTTTACAAGGTCCCTTTTGTTTTTTCTCGATTGTTTCTTGTTTTTTGTCATCTTCCTCCTTGTCTTTAGTGCTTCTGTTCTCTTTTATTTTAGCCGCTTCTTCCTCCTCTTCCATGTTACTCTTTCCTTCTCCCGTAAACTCTCTGACTTTTTCTGGGGGATTCTTGCCCTTATTGGGTATGACCTCCTTGTAGGAGGGAGAAGATATCCATCCTCTGCATCCCTCCATTGATGAAAACTCCTGTTGCAACTCGAAACCCTGGTCGATTGTTTATGCTCTAGCGCTGTTCCTTCCGCCTCGCTCCCCCCCAAATTTCTAGTCCCGTTTCTCACTCCCTCATAGACTTCCGTAATCTCAATAAAGCTTGTCAAAAGGATAATTTTCCATTGCCCCCCATATTACAATCAATCATAGGGTTAGAGTTAATGTCCTTTTTAGATGACTTTTCAGGATATAATCAAATCTTAGTCCACTTGGATGATCAATTGAAAACTAAGTTCAGAACGAAATGGGGCACTTATGCTTATCAAAAGATGCCATTTGGGCTAATCATTGCTCGTGCCACGTTTCAGAGAAGCATGGACATTGTGTTTAAGGGATTAGTAAACAGGTCAGTGGTAATCTACTTAGATGACATAATGGTATATTCTAAAAACATAGTAATAATCTAAGAGACCTAAAACAAATCTTTCAACGTTGTCAAAAATATGGAATTTAGCTTAACCCCCAATTTTATTTATTTTATTATATATTATATATATATATATATATATATATATAATATAATATATATATATATATAATATATATATATATATAATAATATATATATATATATATATATATATTTATTATTATTATTATTATTATGATTTTTGAGTGAAGGAAAACTTCTTGGATTCATAGTATCCAAATCAGGAATCCATATTGACCTAGATAGGATTAAGGAAATTTCTGAGATATCTTTACCCCACAATAAAAAAGCAATGCAGTCTTTCCTTGGCCAGATAAATTTTGTTAAGAGATTTGTCCCTGAATTCTCAAGGATTGTGTCACCCCTTCAAGACATGATAAAGAAAAATGCTCTCTTCAAATGGGGTCATTCAGAACATGAAGCATTCAACTTGATAAAACAAGCAATTATAAATGCCCCATCTTTTGCAATGCCGAATTTTTCCGATCCTTTCACTTTATATACATTTGTCTCCGAAAAGTCATATGCCACCATACTAACACAACCAAATCAAGATAAAGCCGAAGCCCAAATTTCTTTCTTTAGTTCAAATTTACAAGGAGTTGAGTTAAATTACTCTGATGTTGAGAAACAGGCTTATGCTATTTTCAAAGTAGTCAAATGCTTCAGACCTTTCCTTCTCAAGTCTCACACCAAAAATAATAGTACAATTTCCAGTAGTAAGAAATATTTTGGTACAAAAATATGTAAGCGAAAAGAGATCAAATTGGGTCACGGCCCTACAAGAATATGATGATGAAATTAAACCAGCAAATATCGTAAAAGGTCAAGGTTTTTGCAAGATGTTGGTGGGAGCATCAAACAAATCAGAGGTGCAGTCTCCAGATAGTGAAGTACAGATTTATGAGATAAGCCTAAACAACTTTGAATCAATATATGCTGATATCATTTTCTATCTAAAAAATGGATATGCCCCTCCACATTTGAATTACACAAAGAAAAGAGCCGTGAGACTAAAAGCTAAACAATATCAAATCATCAATGATGTATTGTTTAAAATGAATTATGATTCTGTTCTCCTTAGATGCCTCGAGAAATCTGATGCAGAAAAAGTATTGCAGGAACTCCATGACGAACCAATGAGCAGGCACTATGTAGGAGATGCAAAAACACACAAAATCTTGTGTGCTGGCTACTACTGGCCAACTCTATTTAAAGATGCACACAATTATGTAAGGAGATGTAAGATTTGCCAAACTGCTGCCGGAAGATAGAGGAAACCATCATTGCCATTACAACCGGTCAACATTGATCAACCATTTGAACAATGGGGATTAGATATAATAGGTGAGATCGTTCCTCATTCTTCTAAATAGCATAAATACATCCTTACAACTACTGACTACTTTACCAAATGGGTAGAGGCAGTTCCACTCAAGACATCCAACTCTGAGAATATCATTGAATTTATAGATCAATTCATCATCACCAAGTTTAGCTTGCCTTCTATCTTAATGTTTGATAATTCATCCTATTTCTCAGGCAATGCCATGATAGAATTTGCTCTCAAAAGAGGTTTCAAACTCAGACATTATGCTAATATTATCCACAAGGAAATGGGTTAGCCGAATCAACGAACAAAAACCTTATTAGAATTATTAAATGGACCATTGATCAAAATCAAAGAAACTGGCATAAGTCTTTAGTGTATTCTCTTTGGGCAGATCGAATAACTCAGAAAACCTCCATTGGCACTTCTCCTTTTAATTTAGTTAATGGGAAAGAAGTGGTCTTACTAATAAATCTAGCTATTCCTTCACTAGCCTTAGTTCAATTCATCGAAGAAACTCCTTCCTCATCCATGCAATTAAGACAATTACAAATTCTTAAACTTGAAGAGGAATGAGAAAAGGCCAGAATTACCCACGCACATCATCAAAAATTAGTGAAAGCCTCTTTTGATTGAAACTGAGTGTCTAGAAAAGATTTTTCAACTTGGAGACTTAGTATTAAAATGGGATAAAGCCCATGAAGAGAAAGGCAAGCATACTAAATTCCAAAGGATGTGGCTTGGACCATTCCAGATTGTCGAACTCATTGGCCAATCAACTTTCATGTTACAAGATTACGCAGGGAAAAGGGAATCTTTACCTGTTAATGGACAGATCCTAAAGAAATATTTTCCATAGAAGATAATCTCTTCTATTTTTCTGTAGATCATAGTTTCAGTTAAGTTTTCTTTTGATAATAAAACAAGTTGATAATGTTCACTTTTGGTTTCAAAAAAAGAATAGTTTCTCATTTTAATTTTGGTTTTTTCACTTGTATAGGTAGGAATGTTATGAAAATTAATCTCCATTTATGAAACATATGGTTAAGTGCGATTATTTGGAAAATTTTTGCCCATTCTTCTATTTCAACTATTTTAGTTTTGGTTAGAATCAACCTTAGGAAGGATTTTTCCTTGCATTAGTTAGAAAAGATATCAATAAAAAAGAAAAGACTCTTTGTGGAAAAGCTATTTTTAAACTCTACAATTATCGTCTAGGAAAATTCTTAAGGAACCAATGAATCCCCCCCACTCGAGGAATTTGTGAGATTCAAGGAATAATCCAATTATACACTTTAAACTTAAAGAATAAGAGGTCTCATCAAGAGCCAGCTTATCATGATCATAAAGATTATAACTAACTAACATTTCCATACTGAATATCAAAGCAAGGTAATGGCTTCAGATTGTTTCAATCAAAAGACAAGGGGTCTCATTAAGAACCAACTTGTTTAGTTAAGTTATAAATCAATTGAATGGCACTGCCAATTTTGGCCATCAAACCAAGACATTGTTCTTTAAGAAATAAAAGACAAATAAGAAAAGAAAAATTGACAAGTATATATGAGGATTTATCTTTGAAAATTGCATTCTTCTCAAGTGGGACACTGGATCATTGCTGGGTAATAGGTAACCCTGTCGAGGCTATGAATTCCTGTTGGTAGTAGAGGCTCTACCTACGACAAATGGGTACACCAAAAATGATCTAACAAGATGCTTTTATTTTATCTTTACAACCAAGTAATGACTGATGTGAGTAAAATGACTAACTCTGAGAAGAAGATAAACATAATAAAAATAGTTAGAGCAAGGTGTTGTTATTACTAAATACACTATTTACCTTATATTTCGTATAATGTAGTTTCATTTTCAAAACCATCTCTATTTTGGAAGTTTTAGAAAATTCAAAAAACTCTCGGAGATAACTGGTTCTTCCAAGTGAATCACCAATTGTTGTGCTGATCAACAACCCCCTATTTACTAGTATTAGTAATAACATTAATAAATGGGGACCCTTCCCAAAAAAATCAATCTTGGCATCTAGTCATACCTTTTATTTTTAGAATAAATTAAGATGTCAAAGCGGAACTTATAAAATCATGGAAAATTTGCCTCTTTATACTGTAGCGTATAAAACTTCACAAACGAGGAGTTTCTTAAAATAAGAACCACATAGTCAAGAAAACCTTAAAGCAACTTTATACCTGGAGAGTCGTGAATTTTAAAATAATCCTTGAAAAGACCCGCTTTTAGAGGATTATTCTCGCATCACAAAAATGGTTACGACGGACCTTCCTTATAAAAGTTACCTCATGCAATCGCAATCTGCAAAATGTGAAATCATAAAACTCCTATAATCTTCTCGCATCACAGTTTCAACCATGCAGCGCAACTCAATAAAGCATAAGAAAATATTGCGAAATGCGATAAAATATCACATATCGCATATCTCATCAACTCACATGGCGGTAAGTCTTAAACCTAAATGATTTTTGCGAGATAGCGATCTGCGATATTGCGTAGCAAATCATAAAATCGCTTTTATCGCAACTCAAAAGGCTCACGGTTCCAAGAGAGTACTCCCGACTTTCAAGGTGAAGTGATGGACATTAAGTTAAGGATAATGGTTTATTAGTGGAAATTTATTAAAAGAATTATTACGATCAGGTATGAAGGCCATTTGATGCAAGTTGATATCTTCTAACATGATTTAGAATTAAGACCCTTCGTCACCTTTATTTCGTCCTTTTATTGATTAATTTCTGCATTCACTATCATTTTTATCCTATTATGCTCTCCTCTTGTAACTTTCAGGAAAATCACACAGAGTAGGACATCCGAAGAAATGGTGAAGAAAGGAAAGGTACCTTCTTCTGAGAAATCAGAGATGACCCCCCTGTTCACAAAGATTACTTGTAATCGAGATGTAAGGACTTCCACATGGGAGACTATGTATCATCTATTGGAGGAAGAACAACTGAGAATTATAGATACAACAGTTACAGTGGATGGACGTGTTCCTTCTGATGCTACTCTGACCGATCTTGCATGCTCATTCTTGCACCACATTGCTGCAAGACCAAAGATACTTCCTTATACCGACATGGTTAAGTGGATCATAGACGATGTAGCCATATCATACAAAGAAATCAATATGGAAAGTCAAGAATTCATTGGGTCATTTACTCCAGACAACCTGAGACTCATGTACCATCTACCAGAGCCGCAGGCCATCTATAACATGAAATTTGTCGAGAAGTTTGCCAAGGAAAATGAAGACTTGGCAGAATGCATGGAGAATTGGTCAAACAATAAAGAAAGACTCAAGAAAGGTAAGAATGGTATGTACACCACTAGTTCTCTTAGTTCCCCTTTCTGTTTTGCTGCTGCTACGTTATGTAGATTGTTTGGTAAACCAGACACCACCAAATTTTCTTCAGAATGGTTACCCCTAATAGATGTAGCCGTCAACACTACAGTAATGAATTGGGCTCAAATATTTTCTGATAACTTAGCTACTGCAATTTTAGAGTACAGAGGAAAAAAGAGTATTGCTTCGAGGGTTTACCCTCCATTTTTTAGGAGCGCCTATGTTATGGATGCTATTTGTTTTGGTTCCAAGTTTCCTCTTATGGGATGGAAGTGGATTTCTCAAAATCCACTTCCTATTCAAATATATCATAAAATCATGTGGGAGTTTAATTTTGCACCACAATTCTTCAAGATATGTCATGGATTTATCCTTTTGATTCACAAAAATATTTACAACCGAGATGCCCCTAGGTTCTCCCAAGAAGATGAAGTAGATATTCTCCCCGTAGGCAAATGGTTCGGGGAAGAATTATTCACATATATCAGAGTGTTCAACAGTATTTTCTCGCCCCATGTTCTACCTTTTTATGTCCTGGACAAGCTAATGGCTAGGGAGATAGCTTATCAAACATGCAGTGAGGGAGAAATGAGTAAGATATTGAAAGATTCCAAGAAGGCCATTTGGCCTCAATTTCCTGTAACATGTGGAGTATTTGCATTACATGACTTAGGACATGCTTTCAAAGAAGTTGACAATGTATTATCTTTGCAATTACCCAAGTTCCCAGGAAGGCAATATGATCCCTTTGGTATTGTAAAATTTTTTAATACAATGGTCAAAGTAAGAACATTCACCCATGAAAAAGACCCCTTTGATGATGTTTTCTTGCAGAAAAACACCTTCAAAGAAGTACAACATATGGCACAAATATTTTTTGATCAAGAATGTCTCCAAACATTTGACAAATATAGGAGAGGGAGGTTATCTAGGGTCCCATTGGACCAACTACTCATTGAGCCAATGAGAGATCCTACTCCCAGTGCAAGCATAGAGTAAGACTCAAAAGAAAAATCCAAAACAAGTTCTGGAAATGAATCCACAGAAAAATGTGCCAATCAACTAAGAAAACATCAGAGAATGAACACAGTAAAAGTGAGGAGTAAATTAAAGACACAACTCAGTCCACAACAAAGTCTGACCAGCAGACTTCTTTCATAAAACAAGCTGAAGCCTCAACTTCCCTTACAAAGCAAGCAAAGCCGCTTGCAATTGATTTAGAAGAAGCATGGGAAAATTTCAATAAGAGACTCAATATGGAGGAACAAATCACAAATCCACCAAAAAACCAACAAGAAACGACCACAGAAATGGTAACAGAAGGAGTTGTTAGCACTCAAGAAATAGAGCATATTCCCATTGCTCCCACATCTGAGATTGTATTGAGAATAAAGGAAATTCCTCCTCTAGATGTATTTTGCAGCCCTCAACACAAAGCCATCGTTAGAAGACAAAGAAAGAAAAGAAAGTTGGATTTCATGCTCACTCCTGAGGATGAACCTCTAGATGTTCTCTAGAAAGACCCATCTATAAATCCAACAGCTAACCTCACTAGACTCATGTAGGTCGTAGGTGCATATGCTTCAGCAACCATTGACAAGGCAACAGAGGTACAACTGCTGCTTAAAGAAAAATAAGATAAGATTTTGTTATTAGAACAACAACTACAATAGGTTAGTATCAACCAACAAGCAGAAATGTAGTTGGCTAAACTTTAGCAAGAGTTTCAGCAAATGAAGTTGGCATATTAGAGCAGTTTAGCAGGTAAAGAAGCACAATTACAGAGCATCGCAGAACTGCATAAAGATGATCCCAATATTGAACAACTTCAAGTAGTATGGAAACATACAGCGAAGGAAAGAACAGAGGCAATCAGACGGGTAAACAGGTTGAACTGGGAGGCGTACTGGCAATATCTAGTGAAACTGCACAGCCAATGGATGACCTTGAGTTGCCTGATTACTTCCACTGAAAAATGGTGCCAACACTCACCAATGCCGTATTCACAGGACAACTGAAAGCTAAATTCGTCCAACCGACACTCCTTAAATCCATGCTGGATATTTGCGATCTCAAGGACCAAATGCAGGATTAGTCATAGACATATTATTTATTTATTTATTTATTTTTGCTTAAAATGAGGTAGGTCATTTAAACCTCCTCATCTATTTTTGTAATTTATATTTTCAAGTTTCATAGATTAGTATTTAAACCCCTCTCGTGCATTTAGAGAGGGGTCCAAAATTTTTATCAAAAACATTCTTCACAACGTTCACTTCTACCCCCCTTTGAGGAGGTTTTGGTAAAATTAATGGAACAAGATTTATTATCTACTTGAGTTTAGCATCTTCTACTGAAATTGCATTTTTGTACTCTTAGTTGATGTTAAATGGTTTGAAGATAGATCAATATTGCTGGAGCAGGAGTAGGACGTATTACAAATGGTACTTCTATCTCTTAATGATTTTTACTTGTGTATCAAGCAATAAATCATTGTCAGTTATTTATGTGTGAAAGTTTAAATTCTTAGTTATCATTATTGCACTTTTGTATGATGATGATTTATTCTTTATGCTAAATATGTGAATGAATCTTTATGTGATATATCTCTCATATCATTTCGGCTAACTTTTTATACGAAATGATCATTATTAAATGGATTCTCTTCTTATCGTAGTTGAATGATCTTTATTATCAATTACTTTCAAAAATCATTTTAGATCGCATATATAAGCGTTACTCTTGGGATAGTTTTAAAGTTAGATGTTTTCTTTGATTATGATAGATTGCATATGATAGTTAGAATATAGATTAAGTTTAGAATAAGTATTCACCCCATAAAATCCAAAAAAGAAAAAACATCACCCCGTTAGCACGAAGATCATAAATAGATTGGGAAACTGGTCCCATCATCCCCAGTCAGAGCCACTATTCCAAATGGAAAAGGAGTTGTCCTAAGGTCCAGACTGGGTGGTTATCCCCCTTGTTGGAGTCCCGATTTTTTTAGTCTTCAACATGATGATACATGTATAATATGTTGGTCATGGATGATGACTATGGTACTTACACATGTACATGATATTATATGGACATTACTTCTTGGAGATATGGCATATGCGTAGTTGATGCATGAAAAACTATGCTTTGATGAACATGGATTAAGGACTTTTCTACTATGGGAAAAAGATCAAGTTAGGCTTGAAGAGGTCAAGAGGATGAGTTTATAGAAGAAAATATTATGCTTCATACTTGGTCACAAGTTGATGATATTGAATCTAGATTATCTTATCTTGTGAATTGATGATGGAAATATACAGGTTGTTGTTCTTGATGCTTATAGTGCAAATCATATATGGTGCATGATAGTTGTTGATGACTATCATGGACTTGTTGAGGTCTTTTGTCTTTGTTATAAATGTCATATCAATAATTTGATGTAAATTTCATGTAAAGACCTATGATTTACTCATTGTAAAATTTAGTCATGTATGGACTATTGTGGTCAAGTTCTCCTGGATATGTGATGTAATTTGTAACCTGACTGTGTTTGGGAAGTTGATGTAAAAATGATGTCAAATATGTAAATGCACTATGATTAGGTGATTGATGTAAGTTTTAGTCCTTAGTGATAGGAAAATTCATATGAGTCATAGAGTCATGCACTTCAATGTACATCCTTTAGAAACTTTAGCATGTGCTCAGGGGGAGCATGATCAATGTTCATACTTAGTAGTTTAGATACAGAAGTCTTCATTCAACATTGGTTTTCCCTTTTCCCTTGATGTAAAAGGCGTATATTAGCTTGGCGTTTGGAGAGTATCTTGGTTTGGTGCTTGGCTTGATGTGTTTTATAGGTATTTACAGGTTTTTGTGACCAAACACCAAAGTGGTTGCCATCAAGTCCAAAGGGGGAGATTTTTGGAATTATGAATTATGTGTTGTCCTCAATGGAAACCTACCTGATGTGTTGTCCTTGATGACAACCTACTTGTTGAGTTGTTCTTTGATGGAAACCAAATTGATACAAATGTAAACAAGATGTGTCTATAGATATGGCTAAGTGTTTTGACAAAGACATAACAGTTCAGAGGCAGATGAATGATAAAATTGAAATTTCAAAAAGTATACATGGGTTCTATTAAGAAAATCTACGTACACACATGATTATGAAGAAGAAAAGGCACACACAATTTTCACACCATGGTATTCTAAATACCAAGGGTACTTACCATGGTATTTCCCTGTGGTATTTAGCCTAGTAATGAATGTTTTGATTCCATCTAAGAAAACCATCGGCTGGAGTATGGTTTTGTCCTATGGTATTGGATAAAGGGTCAGATATATAAGGCGATGAATATCAAAGTGGTATGTGTGTGCAAGTGATAAAAATATTATGAATAGTTAGATATGAATAAAATATGCATGTTCTGGGTTATTAATTTTTTTATTGATCTAAACTAAATATGCACTCGAGAGGTTGATGATGGATCAGATCCAATATATCTAAGATGACAATCAAGATTATGAGATGTTCTTATTTGTGTTGATAGTGTCTTAACGTGTGATTTATGTAGATATGTATGCAAATTTTATAGACTACAAGGCACATATACTCATGAGACTCAGTGTTTCAGCAATGATGTTGCAACTCCTAGGGCTACCAACTTTACTCTATCAACGTGGGGTTTTGTACAAACTTGGAGGTGACAGTGCTATATGCATAGTAGATGCAAAATTCTACTCATGTCACTTTTTAACTGGGGCAATAGAACACTAGGGTTTCAAACCAATCTTCTATTGACTAGAAGGAGTCAGACTATTGACAGTGAATGTAAAGCTAGTTCTAGTATAGGAAAGTAAATGCTTGCCTATTTAGGAAATGAAAATTACTAAATGGAAAATGTCGTGAATCATCTAGCTAGGAAATGACACAAATTACTTGTAGAAAAGAGCTAAGCTAACCTTACATTTTATCATCTATATTTTTGGATTAATTGGACATGGGAAGTCATTCTATCATATTATGGTTCTGTTGTAGAGGCTACAACACCCTCCAAAATTTTTTCCTTAGTCCGTTTTGGAGCCTTCCTACCAACCTTACACATCACTTTGTCTTACTTCATCAAGTACTCAAGCTGCAAGTGTTTTCCTTGCATAAAGGCAGCCTTTCGATCACAGTTGATCCATTCCCCTCATAGTTTGCTCACCCAGAATTGGTCCAACTACAGGCTGAGCAACTTCCCCTTGAAAATTGCACATTTTTGGAGGGCAACCAACCTTCCCTCTAGGAATTGCGCAATCCTCTCAGACAACCTATTGGGCTCCAGGATTACGCAATCCTTCCAGCCAACCCTCCTAATAGGATTTGCGCAAATTTTCCCAGCAGCAGACTATTCATCCCAGGACTTGCACAAATTTGGGCAATATTCTGCTGCTCTACCTAGAAATTATGCAAATCTCCTGAGCAGCTAGCCCAACTCCTAGCCAGAAATGCGCATTTTTCTCCAGCAGTCGAGCAATCTCTTGCTTGTGTAGATGAGTTGACCAGTTCCCTCTAGGACTGAGCAAAACAAACTTGCATGCATGGGCTACTTCTCCCAAGGAAGCATGCAAAGGCATCCCTTATTTCAGGAGTCTATGTTTAGCAGATGGAGGTTACATGCAAGGAGCAATTTTGAAACCTCCCACCAAGTGTTGCTTCCCCTAGATTCATGGCATGCACATCTCAACCTTGATGTTATCAAAAACCATCAAACGAATGCTACAAAGCTCATATGTTGGAGCTTC
>APFE030039298.1:0-26838 GCA_000404065.3 Pinus taeda | reverse complement strand
TAACTCTTCTGCTTTTAATCATGCTCTTCAATTTATTCAAGGAATTTCAAGTTATGATATTCCAAGAATTGATGAAGGTGTTTTATGCAGGATTTTTACTCTTACACTCACGGCGGAAGCTAGAAAATGGTGCAGAAACCTCCCAGTTGCATCAATCCACAACTGGTACCAATTCGCCAAGATTTTTATTCTTGAATTTGATTGTTATGACTATGACCAGGTATACGATGAAATTGATTATCTCAGGAAAAACGATGAATCTATTGGGGATTTTTATATGCGATTTCATTTTGATTGTCTGAAATACGATCCTGAAAGCGAACTCATAGAGGAAGAATCTTTAGATTATGCTGAACTTTCCCTGCCTCCTATATCTGATCAAGTAGAAATTAGTCCGAGTTTTGTCTCTTTTCTTTCTAATATGAATGAGAATTCCAATTTGAATATGTGAATCGCTCATAATGAAAAAATCCCTCAAAGCCTAGGAGTTATCCATACTCTAATACAAGAAGACAAAAGCGAGGACGATGGAGGGAAGCCTGCCTTGGAACCAAGAGATGACTTTGATACGAGGTCAGATGATCTCGTTGCAAGTCAACAAATGCAGATACCAAGGTCAAAACAACAAACTATTTTTCTTTTAGGAAGTATCAGTACACAATCGTATGATCTGAAACCCGATGTCTATATTGAATCTGATGAACGAATATTTTTCCATGATGATAGTCTTAAATGCGTTGCTTCAGAATCACACTTCTCTCTTTACCCTGATGTTTTTAATGATGATAACTTTTCCCCTCTCAACATTAAAGATATTTCAAAAAACACAGAGGATAAGTCAGAAAAGTCATCGTTAGATTTTCAAAATAAAGAGATAGCTATAGAACATCCCTCGATTGTTTCCAAGCAAGGAACACTTGAATCTCCTTGTCTGAAATTATATAACCGAAAGGAAGAATCTAGGGAAACTGGTAAAATCAGTTATGATGGTTACTTTGCCAACGACGATGTTATCGATTTATCTCAAGTAACTCATCAGAGCTCAAAAAATGAGAGATATTCTAATTCAGAAAACATACCATTTAATCCTCATTTTGAGGTCAAAGATCATTCACCTGATTTTGCTGACCAAGACGATCTCCCGATCTATGATTCATACCAGGAAGAAACCCCCATGCCTATTCATAATCATAATTTATATTCTGTTTCACATAACCTGGCCAGTTCTCGTGAACAACTAAATTTTACAAGCTTATCCCAGTTGCGCTGTAACTTTATTTGTACAATTTTTTTTTTTTATTATTGTTCCCACTTGCACTCATCTTGTACAAAATCAGATCGTGTTTTAAATTTTCAGTTTTTTGATAGATTATTTTGGTATAACCAACACCTTACCAAAGAGCATACAAAAGACGAGCTACCATTGTGGAAAGCTAAGCTATGTCAAGAAAGTACAGAACTTCCTCCATTACAATATCATCAAGATATAACAGAAATTCATCCTTATTTTTATGATCCAATAGATATCCAGTTGGAAGGAAGATTTTGCGAGAAAGAAATTTCGGACAAAATTCCAACTGGAGTTATGCATTCTTATTCCGCATCCAACGTTAACATTCCAAGGAAAATTCCGTTCTTAACACCAACGTTGGAAAGCTGCATACGTATAGGAGTAAAAATGAGAAAGTGGCTCCATTGGAAATATCATTTCACCTAGTCAAATTTTTGTATATAATTAGAGTAGGAGTAGGAGTAGCTTAGTTAAGTAGTTAGGTTTATTTTTGAGTAGTTGATAGTCGAAATAATAAAAGAGGATCATCCCTATTGTCTACACAACCCTAGGGAATGTCTACTTCTCATTTCGTTAAGTTTTTCCCATGAATAAAGTTTTCTTTGGTTAACAGCATTCGGCGTTTATGAAAGACACCTTTTTCTCTATCGAGATTTTGAACTTTTGCTTCTATGAATGACAAATATTCTTCTTTGAAACTTGATCTTTATTATCAATAGAACTTTAAACCAGATATGATATTAGTTTTAACTCCAAAAAACTGAAGAAATTAATCTCAACGAAGTAATTGTTTTACGTCAGTACAATGAAAGGCGTCAATGACAAAATGAGGAGTCCCTGTAGAAACAGCGATTACCAAAAAGCTTTATTATTGTCGTCCAGAACTTTCTTAAGGAAAGAAAATTGACTTCCTCCCTGCCAAAGGAAATCGCAGCATTTAGGGAAGAAATCCAATAAAAACACTATATCTCAAAGAATAAGAGGTCTCATCACGAGCCGACTTATCATCATCACAGATATTATAACTTGCTGACTTTGCCAAAACTGTCCACCAAAACAGGGCAACGACTCAAGATTGTTGCAACTAAAAGACAGGGGGTCTCATCACGAGCTAGCTTGTTCATCAAAAGTATAAATCTAGTGAATGACTGTGTCATAATTTGGCCACCAGACCAAGACATTGTTCTTTAGAGAATAAAAAAAAGAAAAAGTGTCAAAATGGGTTTTTCTCTTAATAGTTGTAAACACTCAGGCAGGATAAAGGATCATTACTGGTTAATAGGTAACCCTGTCGAGGCTATGGACGCCTGCTGGCAGCAGAGACTCTACTTGCGACAAAGAAGCATATTTGAAAAGGACTGCTATACAGAGAAGACTTTATTTTAATTTTTATTCAAAGACCAAGTAAGGGCTGGTGTAAATGCAAGAATAAGCTAAGAATACAAGTAAATAGAAAGGAGTTGAAACGAAATATCATTGATAGTTTGAAGTATAATATTTTTATCTTTCTATAATAAAGTTTAATTTTTCTGAGAATTTTTTTTTATTATTTTTAGAAGTTTGAAAAACATCAAAAGAGAGTCAGAGATAACTGGTTCTCCCAAGTGAATTGCCAATTGTTGTGGCCAGCAACAACCCCCCCTTTTTCATTTAAGTATTTGTCCAAAATACTAAATGAATAGGGGACCCCTAGTTTAATTTTGAGAAAAAATCAAATTTTCCTTCTTCAAAATAAAGATACCATCGCAGGCTTAAAGCGGTCTTTTGAATATTTTAACCTAAGTCTACGATAAGGTAAAGGTCTTTAAGAAATTGCATTAATGCGCAAGGCTCCTCAATGTTAAGCCTAACGTCGCGTCGCAGTAAGTAATGTTCATAAGGAAAAACCTCAAAATCGCCGACCTGCGATAATGCCGATCACAAGATCGCACATCGCAGAAATGAAATGACAATACTTAACAAACATCAAACTCCTGCGACCCGCGATGTTGCGACCTACGATATTGCGATCATCGCGATGACACAATCTGCGATCTGGCGATTTGCGATAAGCACGCCTTGCAATGGCACAATATTCGATGTAGCATAAAGCAAATCATGAATCATTTAATCGCAAATCCTTCGGGCACACCATTCAAAGATAGACCACTTACCATAATCTGACTCCAAATCATGCACTTTTAATGATAGTAAGTGGATTAGTTATCAGTTATTTAATGAAATAAAGATGCGTGCTTTGCTAAAGGATTGTTTCACGTAAGGTGGCATATTTAGTATATCGGTTGCATTTAAAACTCTCCCATCACCTTTCTCAATCAGTCATTTCCACCTCGCTCGTAATCTCCAGGAACTAAGAGATAAGAAGATTCAAAAAGCCAAATGCAGGAGCAAATGGGAAAGAAGAATAAAACCCAAGGCTTCGAGGCGAAGGAAAAGGCAAAGGAGATGGTGCCCTTGTACACAGACACTGCATGCAACAAAGACGCAGGAATTTTGACCTGGGAAGGCATGTATAGGCTACTGGAGGAGGAAAATCCCCGAGTAATGAAGGTCGATAGTGCCGCGGGATCACCAAACTCTTCCGAGGCATCATTAGAAGAGTTGGCTTATTCATTTCTTCATAGAATAGCAACTAGACCCAAAATATTGCCGTATACAGTTATGATCAAATGGATACTTGACAATGCGGAGTTACAAGGCAGACAATTCAAGGCTCCAGGGCATGGGCTCATATGATCATTCGCCGCGCAAGACTTAAAGCTTATGTATCATCTTCTGGAGCCTCAGACGACCTACAACACGCAATTTGTCAAGAAATTTGTAGCAGAGAACCTAAACCTGGTAGAAACCACTAAAGAATGGACCAGAAGAGAGGAGCCTCTAAAAATGGATAAAAATGGTATGTATAGCACTAGTTCTCTCACCTCTCCATATTGTTTTGCTGCAGCCATGTTGTGTAGGCTGTTTGGGATGCCAGGCATAAATAAATTTTCATCTGAATGGCTACCACTCATAGACGCTGCCACAAACGTCGATCTCGTGGATTGGGCCAAAATATTTTCTGATAATTTATTCACTGCTGTCATGAATTACCGTTCTAAGAGATCCTTGTCACAAAGGGTCTATCCTCCATTTTATCTGTCTGCTTACATTATGGATGCTATTTGCTATGTATCTAAATTTCCAACTATGGGTTGGAAATGGACTACCCAGGACCTGTCACCTATTCATGTTTACCACAAAGTATTATGGGATTCACAGTTTGCCCCTCACTTCTATCAGATTTGCCACGGGCTCATTTTGCCCCTATATAGGATGATGTATGGTGAAGAACCCCCGAGGTGCTCACCCGAAGCACAAATAGACATCATCCCCGTCGCAAGATGGTTCGGGGAAGAATGGTTCACTTATATCAGAGTTTTTGGGAGCACTGTACCTCCACATGTCCTACCTCTGTATGTCCCCGACAAGCTTTTGGCTAGGGAAATTGCCTATCGGACTTGCTCAGAAGGCGGCCTAACCAAAGAGCTAAAAGAAAAGAAGAAGGCCATATGGCCTCAGTTTCCTGTAGCTTGTGGGGCCTTCTCATTATTTGATGTAGGACATGCTTTTGCCGAAGTAGGGAATGTGACATCCCTACAATTATTTAAATTCCCCGCTCGACCTTTCGACCTAAATAATGTTGCCCATGATTTCACTATAAGTGTCAAAATAAAAGTGTTTGCCGGAAAGAAAGACTTATTTGATGACTTGTTTCAAAATAAAAGTTCATTCCAGGAAGTTTTACGAGAAGCTAAGTCGAGGTTATCCCCAGATGACCTCGAAAGATTTTTGTTATTCAGAGAAAGAAGGCTAGCCAGTGTTCCTCTAGAAAAGCTGTAGCCGCTCGCCAGAGAGCCTACTCCAAGTGTCAGCCTCAGCGGAGACTCCACTACTTCCAAATCCAAATCTGTCACTGTCCAAGGAACACCTGAACGTTCTAAAAAGTCTGCAAGCGACCAAGGGAAAGTCGAAGAAGCAGCCAAGGATACTGCTCAGTCAAGTGCAATGTCGCAACTGCAAGTTATCGCTTCCCCTTCAAGAAATGTCCCTCCTCTCGTCACTAAATCGTCACTCGTCATGATAGAGCTCGATAAAGAGTGGGGAAACTTCAACGAGCTAATCAGCCTTGAAGGGCAAGTCCCAAGAACGCCTGTGAGCGATGCGCAGGTAACACAGGAAATGGTTTCAACCATGGTCGGTAGTGTCTCAGAAGCAGAACACAGTCATATCGCTCCACCTTCTGAACTCCTACTTAGTGTAGAGGAAATTCCCCCACTAGACGTATTCTATAGTCCCCAACATAAAGCAGTGGTGAGGACACAAAGAAAGAAGAGAAAGCTGGAGAATACGCTGTCACAGGACACCGAACATTTAGACGTCTTATGGAAAGACCCTAACAACAAACTGACTAAAAATCTCACGAAGTTGTCTCAAATCGCAGGAGCATACACTTCTGCGACTATCGACAAGGCGTTCGAAGTTCAGCAACTTTTGAGGGAGCAAGAAAACCATATACAGCTACTGTAATAACAACTATAACAGGCCAATTCCAGCAATGAAGCGTCCAAACAACTCGAGAAACTACAAGAGGATTTTCAACAAATGCATGTAAGTTATCAGAAAAGCCTGGACGAAAAAGGAAAGCAGTTGCAAGCTTTACAAGAAATACACAAGGACGAGCCCAATCTTTCCGAATTCGTTTCAAAGTCTACTAGCTTAAATGAGCAACTTCTGCAGCAACAGGAAGAGTTGGGACGAAAAATATCGCAGTGGAGTCACTATTGCGAGCTGAGCGACAAACTCACCAATCAAGTGACAAACCTGCGAAGTGACTACGACCAGGTTGACAGACGAGTGACAGAGTATCTAGCTTGGCAGGATGGAGAGGAAGGGAAGAGAGCAAATGCACCCAGAATAAACGAAAGCCATAAAGAATTGCTTTTTAACAAATGGGACGATCAAATCAGGCAGGTAGAACAGGCGGCAGAGGCAGCGGCGACATAGGCGAGCGTTTTTATAGACTGTGTAAATGAAAATTTACACAGAGCCAACTTAATCATAGAAACCACCCCGGAATACCTACCAAACAAGTCACGAATAAAGGCAGAATGGAAACAGAAGGCGCAAGAAAAGGGAAAAGCGATCCAGGCATTGAACAGGTTGAATTGAGAGTGCTATTGGGCATACTTAGTCAAGCCACACAGTCAATGGATGAGTGTGAAATGCATCATAAACTCAGTTGAGAAAGTAGTGCCAGCTCTCATAGATTCCATTTTCGCAGCCCAGCTCAGCGCAGAAGTTGACCAACCGACTCTTCTCAAATCCATGATGAACACTTGCAGTTTTAAGGACCAAATTCAGAAGTAGCTTATTTTTAGTAGTTTGTTGTTTCCTTTTTATTTAGATTAGAAAAAGGGCGGTCATTTGAGAGCCGTATCCTTAAATTTTGTAAAAACACTATTATTAGATTTAGGAAGTAGTATTTTAACCCTTCTCATGCATTTAGAGAAGGGTCCAGAGATTTGTCAAAAACTTATCCTCAGAACATGCACTTCTGCACCCTCAGAGGAGGTTTTGATGAATGGACGGATCGAGATTTATTTTTACCTGCATTTTGATATCTGCTACTGATGTTGCACTTTTGTACTCTTGGTAGATTTTAGAACAAGTAGAGATAGATCGTTTTTGCTTGAAGCTTATGGGTAGAACTAGTCATACATGGTACTTTTATCTCTTGGCAATTTCTACTTATATTCTTTAAGTGATTTACAGTTTCATTTGTTTATATGTTATTGCATGAATGTATGGGTTATCATTTGGCACTTTTGTACAGTGGAGTCATATTGTTTATGTTTGACATATGAATGGATTATTATGCGATATGTTGTTCACAACTGTTTTGCCTAACTTCTTATGCAAAGTGGTTTATCTTTAAATGATTTCTATTCTTATAATAGCTGAATGATCTTTATTACCAGTTATTGTTCGAAATCTTTTTAGATCGCATAATGGAAGATATACAATCCCGAGTTAGAATAGATTTGATGTGTTGTTTCTCACTAGATTACAATAGCATAGAGTAAAGTTAAAGAATCTTAATTAGATTAGCTTTAAAATACTCTTAGATCAGCATAGTTCAACTCTACACACACACACACACCCAAGATCGGGAAACTGGTCACGTTATCCCCAGCCAGACCCGCTATACCAAATGGATAAGGAGCTGCCAACCAAGGTCCAGACCGGGTGGGTATCCCCCTTGTTGTCGACCCGATTTTCGGGGCTTCAACAGGCCTCTGTTGGAGTTTTTCGCAATGATTGTGGCATTGGGGCTTGCTAAGGATTCTTATGCTTCTTTTCTCTTGCCAAGGAAGTAGATGGTTTAGGTCTCGGTAACCTAGGCATTATAGTAGGAAAACTTGGAGGCACAAGTGGGGTTGGATCAGGTCGAGTTGCAGTCATTCTCTCCAAGAATATTTTATGTTTCCAATCAATTAAATTCTCGAATATTGGCTGCAAAATCTTCTCTCGAAGTATTTCCCAATATTCTAAAGACATACAACAATTCTCTTAGCGCAAACTAAAGCGTAAAATCTCAAGGCAATTTCTCAGGAAGAAAAGTCTTCAAATGTGGAGTAGGATGCTATATTTATAGCCCAATTTGAATTCAAATCCATCTATTCCCTCCAGATTCCTATCATTAATACACCTTTGGTGGAAGATTTCCAATTATATGCTCCTTAAATTCTCTCCCCTACTCCCTTTAACGGAAAAATGCCTTCCTTTTGGCAGTGTAGTTTATAGTCTTACACTCCCTTTCAACTGCCTAGAGTACTGATACTATCCCACATTCATATAGTGATTTCGTAGGGGAGGGATCACCCTTGTACAACTTTAATTGGCTCCCATTGACCTTTCTAGGAAATAACTCCCCATTCAGTTTCGCGAGTTGAGCTGCACCTCCATCCATAATCCCCTTGACAATATATGGCCCTAACCAATGCATCTGGAGCTTCCCTGGAAACTTCGTGAACTTACTATCATATAGCAGCACTAAATCTCCAATTTTAAAGGTGTTGTTCTTAGTGTGGTGATCATGCCATGCCTTTTCGTGATCCTTCTGCACTTGCTGATGAAAACCAGCCAAGAAGCGATCTTCTTCCAACTCAACTATCTTTGCAATGTCTTCTTCCATGGTATCCTGATTGGCGATGTCTATAACTACCATAGTTTGCAAACTTGGCAAGATGTACTCCATCGGCATAACAACTTCCTGTCCATAACCTAGTCTAAATAGTTTTTGTCCAATCAATTTTTTGCAGGTAGTTCTATATGCCCATAGAACAACTAGTATGTGCACATCCTGATCATTCCTTTTTGCATTACAAATCTTCATTAAATAATTCTCTAGTATTTTATCAAAGGCTTCCACTATTTTGTTCGCTTGAGGATGATATGGTGTACTTTTCTGTTGATACATCTGGAACTCTTCAAGTAAAGCAACAATTTTTTCGTTCAAGAAGTGCAAACCCCTATCACTCATGAAAATTTTAGGGCAGTCAAACCGAGACACAATGTATTCAAAACTTAACTTCGTAGTTGTGACCATGCTACAATCCTTCACAGGCTGCACCTCATCCCACCTATTCAAGTATTTGATTGTTGTAATAATGTATCTTGCACCTATCTTCTTTCCTAGTGGCTAAATTGGTCCCACAAATTCACCCTTCATCTTCTTTTCTTGAACCACCATAGGACTAACCTAGTCTGATTCCTCGACAGGCTCAATAATCCCAGTTGCAAGCATCTTAACTAATTCTTTGTGCAATTTTTCCTTGAACTTAGGATTCAACTAGTATGGGTGCTACTTCACTGGCTTCACATCTGGCTTCATAGTGATCTTCATGACACCCAGATCACCTACTATCCCATTAAGATAAGAGAACTTGGTGGGACACAAGCCTTGATACTCCCAGAATAAGTACGTGGCCTTTTCCACTATGTCCTTTTCCCAATAGTCACCAATGCTTATGAACTTCGGTTGTGTTTCTGACCCAATATTCACCTGCTTATGCTTCAAGGGCTTTGAGACACCAAGGACTTCCACCTTAGGCCCTGCGACTTCGTGATGTCCTTATGACTCAAGAAAACTAATTTTCTGATGATCTTCCTCACCTTCCTCTCTGGTCACATTATAGCATTCCAGAGCATGGAGCAGCTGTGTAATCCAGCCTGGTTGTACCAATATGATAGGTTCTATAGGAATTATGGAGATCTCATCTTCGATCTCTTGTAATGCTTCGTCAATACACTCAAATCCATCTTCAAAATTGAAAGTTAACAAAAACCTTTCTTTCAGAACATCCCACTCTGCGGTTCTTTGTTGTAGCTCTGTTTCTAGATACCAGTTCATTGAGATAGTATCCAAAGTGTGGCAGAATATGTGAACCCATTCTAGTTGTGGTTCTTCTCCCCATGATTTCATCTGTCAAGCCAGATGCTCGTGTGGATCATCCTTTCCTGTATATTTCTCTGTAATGTAGGTATTTGCATATCCAAACTGCAACTTAATCATCTGTCAATATTCCTTCCAATCTGCAAAGTTATTGTTATGTGTACCCCACCATTTGGTAGGCGTGGCCCTCAATGCGATGATTAATGCCTGGAACCAATGTTCCTTTGGTACATTCCTTTCAAATTTATCCAGAAATAAATTGACATCCTCTAAACCATCATAATATGGTAAGTTTTTTTACCTTAGTGGATATACATCATAGTCACTTAGTAAGCATGTTGCATTGTAGTGAAGATACCTCATGTAATCTATTTTGTCAGTGTTGAAGATCCTCATCTGAATCTGATTTGTAGGAGTTGTCCTTCTCCCAAGTAATTTTCCCATCTACCATAGGGTTGATCTAATCATTGTCTTGAGCAGTAAGCTTATATATTTTCTTAATATCGTCCTCCTCATAGTAGTCTTAGACAAGTTCAATATATTGGGCACCCTTGTCTAGATCTAATGGAACAATAACCCTTAGTTCCTTCTCCTCAAATGTCATGTTGCATTTCTTAAGGTTGATGACTACGTTCATATCAAATTCCCAATCAATCCCAGGCAACGTCGGGTATGGAATACTGTCTCCACTATTTTGATCACTTCAAAATTGGCTATGGTGCATTCTCCTTCAATATCCACAGTTACTCCATTGAGGTGCCCCATAAGAATAATCTTTTGTTGATTCGCCATTCTCAGCTAGATCAGGGACCACTGTAGTCTTGGTCTTCCCATTCTTTCCCAGGTTTTCTTCGACAAAACATTTGCATCAGATCCCAAATCAATGATCACTTGGTCCATTTCAAAATCTCCAATCTAAGCAATCAATCTCATCTCTCAACTAATCCTTTCTTACCTTTGTCCACCTTATGTACTGTGCATTGTTTCGGTAGTGTCTTATCCTTGCCAGTGCAATTATCTATCAACTCTTGCAGCCCCTCTACTGCTTATTGGTCCCTTAGGATATTCATGTAGGTTTATAAGAAATATGTTAACAATGATGGATTTGTGTCCTTCGCACTACTAATTTCTTTAGGGTTCTTTGTTCATGTACTCTAAGCCTTTGATGTAGAAGCCCCTACATTTGCAAAGCTCCTCTTCACCTCCATAAAATTTTCCTTCACTTTATTCACATCAAATCCCTCTTCCTTTTCAGTAGCCCTACTTACACATACATTTTCCTCAATTGTTTCCCTTTATCCTCCCCAGTGGCCATACTGCTCCGCATAACGATATTAACACTAGGACCATCTTCGCGCCATTTTGATCTCATCATCTAGATTTTTCGAGTAGGTTATTGGGTCTGGATATTATTTTCTTGCATCTTTTCTATGAGCACGGGAGAATCCTATACTGTCGACAATACTGACATGAGGGATGCATTGGATTTTGACACACAAAGTGACTAGGTTCTCCACAATCATAACAAATTATCTAGACACACCCTCTTCTAGCTCCTCCCCCTCATCCTCTTCCTCGTCCCTGGAATCCTCTGCGTGCTACAGTTGTGCCTTGTTCCTACTAAGGATGTGCCTTCCTCTGTACTCTATATGTTGGGGTTCTTTCCATCATTAATTCATAACTTCTTCAATTGCACTCATCATGACCTACAGGCTTACAAAAATTCAAAAACAGTTGTTGGGGAGTTTGCACAAACTTTTGTAACAAATGAAATTTTTTCACCATATGTTTTCCTTTGACCTAGTAGATAGCACACCATGGTACCACGCTTTTACTTGCCTCAATAGTGTTTTCTGGATTTAGAGGGGAAAGACCTCACCCAAATAGATAATTCTAACACCTCAAACAATGATCCTTGTTGCGACCATGGCCTTTGCATTTTAAACACCATACTTCCGTGTGGGTCTCATTATGGACTTATTTTCCCTTTCTGAGACTTTTCAACTCTATATACAGGCTAGCCAACTGTGAGTGAATCTATTTCACTCCCATATTCGTATCCTAAATAGGTTAGGCTTCCAAATTCATAGCAATCTGCAGTGCATCAACCTATTTTCCAGTCTTCTGCTATGACAATGGAAATCTCAAATGAGGTAATAGTGAACAAATACACCAATCCTTGTGTTGTTCAGTTGTAATCTGCAGATTAGCCTGCTATAGTAGACATTTCAATCTTTGACCAAAATACCACATAGACTCATTCACCTTCTACTGGATCTCTTTGACCTCTGCTACTAACTGGGCTTGTGACTTATGATTCTTGAATTCATTATTTAGTGCATCCTTCGTATCCTCTAGTGCCACATTTGGATGAGTCATACTATACTTAATATACCAGCTCAATGTCCTATCTTGGAATGCTATGACTAGCTGCACTTTCTTCATGTCATCATCTATTATGTATTGTGACTTCCAAACAACATCTTCTACAAACCAAAATTTTTCAGGTTCTTTTGTCCCTAGACCATTGAATATGAGCATATTCATAGCATTCACTATATTGAAAATTTGAGGTGGAGGTGGAGGTGTAGGTGTGTGAGGTGGAGGCAATCGCAGAGGTGGATTGGATGGATGTGGTATTCTTACGATACCCTAATTTACTATTTGCGGTGCACCTTGATACATCTTTAGACTATTACTTTCTTTGTCACTATCAAACATTCCCAACAAAGGACTTTACTCAGCACCTGAATTCCACTTCACCTAGTGCTCGTCAAATCTCAACTAAACATCAATTCAATGGCATAACTTATTTCTCACACAATAGAATTTTAATCCAAGTTTTCAAGGACTTCAAATACTTACTTCTTGGTCCTTTGAAAAACTGGCATTCAACTTCACTATAATTGACATATGTGTCGATCGCGAACTCAGTAATGAATCCAACCAAAATACTATCGATCCAATAATTTACATCCCTCACGATCTTGTTTTCTGAACCTTCCAGATACCTCACTAGCTTTGGAGTCCACATAATAGGGTTATCCAACTTCCAAGTACCTTGACCATCCACCAATTTAGATAACCATTTGTATAGCTCACATGGAAAAGAGTATAAGAAAATTTCATGTTCTTCTGTATACGGGTATCTATTCAACCACTCTTATTTCGAATAGTGTGATTTTTTGTTTTCTTGGGCTGCAAACTCGTGCAGATTCTGATCTATCCACTTATGGCTCATCACATATTCCTTATATAGATCTCGGTCCTGGAAACAAAACCATTTTTTGGCTTGAGGGGGCTTAGACCCAGGTTCAGAGTTAGTTGTGCTAACCAACAAAACCCTACACTATCCGCCCTTTCGAAAACAACTGACGTAGTGCAGGCTGTACTCTCACCTGAAACAGTATTAGGGGATTTTAGAACCAAGTTTTTGCATCCAAAGGACTACGTGATGTGTTTTTGTTACTTCTAGGGCCTTATTTCGACCTTCGTGAACCTTAACCCTTGAAACTGGGAAATTACAGTAACTAACAGATAGCAGATCCAAACTCTTCACTACTTGTTCTAAACATTCATAACATCATGTAATTAACGATATATACCACTTTCGTGCATTCATTAAGTACTTTTCATGATAAATGTAGTAAACAAAGAAAATATACAGTAATTTTAGAAGTAAAGAATAATACACAAATACAAAGATAATGCTCCAAAACAACATTTATTATGCTCAAATCTTAAATTACAAACTCTTTTTACCCTGTGCACACATCTGCATGGTCTCACACACTCGGTTGTGGACTTACCAAGGTCTCTGTGCACACAGCTTCAACAACCTTCCCCTTCACCCAAGTACAGAATAGGCAATACAGACCCAAAACTTTCCTATCTATGTTCTTCGCTATCTAAACTAACTTTTCTATGACCCTCTATGGCTCATTTCATATCTTTTTATATTACAATACCATGGTCCACAAACCATGGCTGGGTCACAAATCAACTTATATCCTAACAAACTAAGGGGATTTGACCTTCCTAAATCTGCTTTTACTCCTTCTGACCTACGCACTCTGCTCCTCAAAATGCGGAGACTTTACAATAATAAGAAAACTTTTACAAAATTGACCCCAGGGGACCCTATCCCAAGAGAATGCAACTAAGGGTCCCTTGATCCTGTAAGCCAATTACTACAGTCAAAATCAACCTTTGGAAATCCTGTGAATGTGACTCAAAAGCCCTAGATGCCAGTCACATGGAGGACATGTTGTGCGTGTGACTGAAAAGTGTTATTCACATAGATTAGTCATCCAGCGAGTGACTAGAATTGAGATCTCTCTATTTCATGCCTACAACTAAGGCCCAAAAACCTAAAATATAAATACAAGATTCGGAACCTACAATTTATCCTTTGTGCGAACCCCTTCTCTACGGACATGCCTTAGACCTGTGCGAGCCAAAAGAAAGAAAAAGAATAGAAGAATGTCTCATGATGATGTCCAAATTAGGTAGAGGACACTTACATTTATAGCCTTCCAAGGGTGTCCAATTTTATTTAGGCTTGACCTAATCAAATACGCACATGTGGGCTCATAATTCAAAAATACATTTCCACTTGTCCAAATTTGACAATATTTAGGTCGATTTTGGTCCTCTCAAAAATAGGAATTAAATGCAATCACCATCTCCATCAAATGAGATTTATGGACTGGAATTTGGCACTAGTTTCCAATTTTAACATGGTACCAACATGGCTTCAGCATGTGCCAACTGGTATAGAGATTTCATGTGTATATAAAAGTGGTATGTTTCCCTATAAAGGTAGGGAGACAATTATTCAATGATTTAGTTATTAAATTGATGGATTTTAGTGTAGAGAAAATAGTTGGTGAACCCTAAGCTTGGGTTTTGGAGTAGTTGGAAGTTGTCTTGCATTATGGCATACAGGGTGAATGGAAGCCCTGGAAGCAACATGAGCTCCTAGAGCCATAGTGCTAAGAAGTTCATGTCTAGTTGTAAGGTTCCCTAGAAGGTGGGAACAATAGAGGGACTTGAAAGACCCATAGAAGGGTATGCTAATTGGGCATAGGTTTAGGGGAGCAAAGTGTAGTGGTTGGAATCATGGCTATTGGGTTGGCACCTTGGCGATGGATAGGTAGTTATTTTTGGCTTCTCACCATTTCTTATGGAGTTGCAGCCCTATATTAGGGGTGACCCATGGTTGAGATTGATGAACCAAGAGGTCTATGGCTAGGTGGAACGTGGAGAGCTTGTAGCGAGTCGAATTTTCTTCGAAAGATAAGTGTTTAATTTAATGTTATGTTGATTATTGATTTTATGTTGAAACCATAGTTTTTGAGTTTTTTGTTAAAATTCCCATAATTATTTATATTCCACTTTGAAATATATTTATAAGCCATGTTTTCCAATTATATGCGATTGGGTTTGTAACTGTGTGTGTGTATATATAGATTATAAACTATTCTATGAGTTTAATATGTGACAAATTGGTTCTATGTTTACTAGATTTGAGTGCTAATTTCAACTGTTTCTTATCACTCTAAATTGTTGACTGAAAAATCTAATTACTGCATAAAAGTTAACGGTTGAAGTCCTACACTAATTTCTCCATAATTGTACACATTTTAATGGAATCAAGGCTAGGGTTGATACCCATGTGGAAGAATTATCTAAGGTTTGTGTAGCTTTATAGGGACACTAGCATATATACTAGGGTTTAATAATTATAACTATAAATTAAATGCTTCACCGGGGATATTGGTAGCTCATTTGGTGAATTTGGGTTATGGTTACACAGTGTTGCCCTTATGGGGGTCGGGGACATTATAAGGCGGTATTAGAGCCTAGTTTTCAACATTTGGTCTAAATTAGGCCAATTTGGAGCAAGATGAGAAATATTTTACAAGTTACAATTTATCCACCATTTTTTTAACCAAAGTCATGATGGTGCAAATAGTAGTAATTTTCTCTAAATTTGAGGTCATGTGCCATAGAAGGGCATCTTGTAGGGTTTAAAAATGAATTATAGCCCATAATTTGGTGATTTTTAATTAAAATTTAGTTACAGAGGGTTATAATTTATGCCATTGTAGGTTGCATGGTGACAGGAAAATTATTGTCAGCTTGTGTTGTGAAATTCCCATTGGTTTACCAAAAATTATATTGGAATTACCATTACATAGTGTTAAAATGAATAATATCAATCCATATGTAGTATCTCTTCATCCTAGTGGAGTTAAATATGTGATGGTTATATTTATAATTTATTTGTGCAATGTAATAGTTGAATTGGAGGAAATAATTGTATAATTCATATATTGTGTTATGGAATGTTGTTTAGTTGGTATTACTATGAAAAAAAAATTGAAGGAATTTGGGAGAAAATTGGCAAGACACTAGAATGCCAAAAATAACCAAGTTATTGATTTTAAATAATGGGTCCTAGATGATATTGTTAAAATATAAATAAATTATGTTGATAAGCCTATAGATAATGCCCATTTCCAGGGCAATTTGGATTTCCAACTATGATTAGTAGATGATGAAATATGTGGCAAGGAGGCAAGAATGAAATTATAATACCATTCTTTTTTTCAAATGAAAAAAACTCTTTCTTTTCATTAATTGTTAGCTTAGGGTGTCCTAACCTAGGTTCAGAGTTAGTTGCGCTAACCAACAAAATCCTAAATTTTTGGCTCTTTAGGCAACAACTTGCATAACACAGGCTGCAGTCTCACCTGAAACAATATTTTGGACGTAAGAACCAAGTTTCGACATCCAGAGACTAGTGTCATGTCTTCTAGCACATTAGAGATGCCTCTATGTAGATCGATAGAATTCTAGGGCTCATTACTGTAACTAAGTTAAAGCTACCTTCAGACCTTTGCAAAGTTCCATGATCAATCCTTGTAGATATTAAACAATCGATTTACCTACTTTCATGCATCAACAAGAAACCTAGATTGGAGTTCACATAGATCTACTTAATTCATTAGAAAACATAAGAGAAATAGCCTATAACTTCACGGAAGTGGCTAAGTATTAATTTCATACATTATTAAGACAAATTTAGTAAATTTGTGTAGAATTTAATCATTATTTCATAAAACATATCATTAATTGGCAACTTATAACATAAACAGATGCAATGGAAATAGACAGTAATTCTTCAAAAAGTTGTCTTTATTGATCTTTCATTCATAGGATACAAACTCTCTACCCAGTGCACACAGCTACAAAGTTTCACGCACTTAGGTATGGACTCTACCTAGGCATCCTGTGCACCCAACTATAGGAGCCTCCCTTTCTCTATCTAAGTATAGGAAGCAAAGCTTTCCTGCCTTAGCTCTTGCTTAAGACAACAAAAACTCTTCAACGTACTCCAATCTCTATCCAAAGTTATCTCTAAGACTCATTAAGACTCATTTATTTATAGATTTTCTCATACAATACCATGGACTCTAGTTCATGGGTGAGCCTTCAAAACCAACCCAAAAACCAGGGGCTAAAGCCCCTTTGACTCTATCTATATGTGCACTTTGCATCCACATTTCGTGGATAATTTACATATTTTACAAAATTATGTACAAAAAATGACTACTTTATTCAATTATACCCATGGGGACCCCATCCCAACAGGCCCCCAACACAAATATTGTGACTCGCCCTTGAGTGACTCAACTGGTTGTTCCAATTTCTGGTAGAGTTCAGTGAAGGCCTTGGTCAATGCCTGAATCTCTGGGGTACTCTATTCTACTTATTTTTGTACCTCTTAGACTAGTTTCTCAGTGGTTGGTCCTTCTACTACAAGTTGTGTAGTCCTTTGGGTCTGTTGCATGGCCTTGATCTTCTCATGAAAGTTTTGTGAAAGCTGGAAAGCTTCCTCTATCCAAGGCTCAAGCTAAGCTCTGAGCAAGGAATGATTTTTCTGCAACTCTTGGATCTACATCAATTTTTCCTTTCATTCATACAAGCACGCGAAGCACTAGACTTGTGCTAACATCCGCACTATCGTACTAATCTCATTGCATTGTTGTTGTGCTTTCCTGATCTTTGTGTTCAACTGTTACAATGTAGGATCTTCCTGCAGTGTATCTCGTAGGCCCATTTCTTGACTGAAAAGCTGGTTGCAACCCTAAACTGCGACATCTAGTTGACCCATGGACTCTTTGATAGTGGTGCCTCTTTGTTCCTAAACTTTTGGCAGTGTGTTCAGTTACAACTTCAACTGCAACATAGCTATTTTCATTAAAAGATCGGAAGTCACCTTATTGATTTTCTACTTTGACGCAAGCACTGCAGCAACTAATTTCTTCACTTTGGTTGAGGCTTATGTATCCTCTAGAATGTTTAGCTTAGGAATTAACTTGCAGACTTGCTCAATTATTGTTACCGGGTTTTAACGTTATGTTTGTAATTTCTCATGTTCCTTCAGTGCCTAAGTTTATTTTGGAAAAAGTTGCTCGTTGTTGACTTTAAACTCACTGACAACAGTGAGCGCATGTTTTTCTCTGATCTTCAACTCATCTGAGACCCCCTGATGCAACGCATGAAGGGTCTATAACAACAACATGACAAGGTTCATTCCCATATCCCTCACTGTGTTGAGCACAGTGCGATCCTCATCTGATTCCACATGGACTAACCCCTATGGAAAAGAAATGACTCTGAGATTGAGATTCCTTTCAATCTCTGTTACTACACTATTGCCCTATATCAATCTCACTTGCATGCCGCTTGCCTTCGTGACCTCCACCTGAATCCTATTCGCTTGGATATGTATCTCACAGGGATCCTTCTTTATGCTCCCTAGCATCTAGATGTATTGTTGCTCAAAGTGCTACAGCACCGTCATCATTGTGTCCCATATCTTGTCCTTGATCTCATCAAGATTTCCCTTTGCCAACACTAAGGGATCAATATGTGTCTGATTATCATACTTGTGTTTCTTTCATTGTCCACCCTTCTGTTCCTACCCGTGCCTCTTCAGGATGAAAGGAGTGCTTTACTCCTCACGTTGCATCCTCCAAGATCTGACAAATCTTGCTCGTCAGTATGATGTGACGTGGAATTCACACTCTCCTAGGCATCCTTTCATTCTCTCTCTTCGTGCTCTTTAGCAGTGTGCTCTTCCCATAAATAGACCTTCTCTACAAATTCCTTAACAACCTCCTTCTTCTTCTGCTTGGCCAGGTTGAGCATAGTTTTCTGAGCGGTGTCCTTTGTGCTTTTGCACAATAGAGCTTTCTACACCTTTGTTGGTTCCTACCTCCATTGTTGTAGGTTCACACCACTCTAGTGGCCAATACCCTACAACTTCCTACACATCCATGTCAGACACTAAATAAGGCAACACATGCCAAGTTCTTTCTAGGTCCTTTCATGCACGGATTGGGACTTTGTGAAAATCAGCCTTGAACTCCATGTAGGTTGTTAATTGTCTGAACAAGGTTGGGGACAACCTTGGCTATTGATTGATCACCATCCGAAGGTCCATCTCCATTAGGACCAAGAAAATATTTGATTCCTTGATTGCATGTCACATCCTTCATAGACTAGAGTGAGGCGAACCGCACTGCCTTGGGAAAATCTTCCTTGTGCAAACGAAATTGGTTGTCCTCTAGCAACCTCACACAACTAATACAATAGACAAGAGAATCCAAGCATAATGAAATGGCTCTCTTTCTTCTTGGGATTCATGGGAGTTTGTGAGGAACTCGTGGTAGAGATACTTGGACCAATTATACTACACGCCCTTCGCGCATTGTGCAACAAGTGACACTACCGGCGCTGGAACTTCGTTCGCGTGACACTTCCTCATGATCTTGCCTGTGAGGATCTAGGCAACGAACTAGATTTCTTGGCCTTGAATGGACATGATAGAGTATCCTCACTACTTTTTCACAAGACCATATTCCTTCTTCATCTTATCAGTGAGCTCCTTTTTCCCAGTTTTCCCTCCAAACTCCTTGTAAGAGTCCACTCCTTTGTAGGGTAAATTCTTTATCCTATGGATCAACATGTCTATTACGAATAGGCTACCCCAGCCAAAGGATCCCATCATGCACTAGTGCGAGGAGTTGGCATACACAAATAGTATTGATAGGTGAGCGGTGATAATGCAATACTAAAGCATGTTTAGCAGCCTGTTGAGCCTCAAACCTACACTTCTTTACACATCCTCTCAGCCTCTTTTTCCTATTCATTTCCTTCTACTGCCACTCATTTCCTCCATCAAATTGCTCAAATCATTGTATTTTAGGACTTTTTACATGGTTTGCTAATTATGCTAATGACTGTGTTTGGTTTAGAATTTTGGTTCAAAGTGCTGCATTTCCGCAACTCACACAGGGTTTTCTGCAGCGGATCTCGGTTTCCACAGCCAACCCCGGATTTCGCCGCTGTTTTATTAAATGATATGTTCCAGGTGTCCTCCGGGAAGAATAGCCACATGGGAAAGTTCGTAGAACCAAGGACATGGTGTGTGTCCCTCCAGATCACCTAAACCAGTCATCAAAACCTGTGGTCAACAAGGAGGCAACTATGGTCAACAGAGGTCATTGGTGGTGGCACGACTCTGCGTGTTCTGTTTTAGATCACGTGAAGAACAGGTGGCATCGTCCTCAGTTATGAAGATAGAGGGAAACATAATCCAACAGCGGATTGAATGCCCACAACGACCGTTGCCTAAATCCGAGGACGCAGCAAGACTACGTGTTTTTGCACAGCTGCTCGAATTGCTTAGTTTCCATTAAGTTAGTTCACTTTCCTCATTTATAAATAAAGTGTCTTTTGAACACTGGATATTTGGTTGTTAGCTGCTGATATGTAATGTAATTTTGAACTCCCACTGTATTTTCTATTTCATGCATAATATATGAGAAGACTGTTTTCCCATTTAAGCATGTAATTGATCTTTGAACTGGCTGGAGTAGGCAGAGGGCCCCTGTTTACTAAAGGCCGGTACAGTACCTTTAATTTCCTGCATTTCTTTATTTCATTTTATGTATATAATGCCTTTGATTGCTATGTTTTGATAGCTGTATATACATTTCGAATTCTGCTTGTTTATATTTCTACACTTTTCCATGACTAATCAGTGTGTTATGCAGGTTTATTAGGTGTGCCCGGGACAGTTTCTTTCTTTCCTTTTTCACAACTAGTGACACTTGTAATCATCTTGTCTATGTTGCTGACCTTTCTTGTTTTGTAGTCTTTATTTCCAGACTATCATTTAGTTAATTTGCATAGTTTCTTTCTGCTTTTAGACATCAAGTTGTTTATCTATTGATGGTTCCTTTTTCATAAATTAATATCTTCATTGAGGACCAAAATATTACTTAGCACAGCTTGGTTTAGTTGTTCAAGAACTCACAATTGCTTGGCTTATTTTTAATTGTCTCTCACATGATATATTCAATTAAAAGGCAAGAGGTTAAGAAGAGGTTAAAGTATTTGTGACTAGTCTTTCTTTTATGTAGATTTACTTTAGTTTCACATTACTTAGTTGTTATTTGACATAGATTTCATTTTCATTTTCTTGCAGCAGCAAAGATATTGGACCAATGTCATTAGTCTTTTATTTGATGCCTTTATTTTCCTTTAAAAGCTGATTTCATTTCAGTTGTTTTTCAAGCTTTCTTTTAAGTTATAAAAAGCTCATCACAATCTCACACACTTCACTCGCTTTATTTCATTTCCATCACATCGCATTAGGAGAGATATACTTGAAAACAAACTTAAAAAGTTAAAAACGACAAAAGCCTAAGAAATAGTTGCCTAAGTACATACAGTACACCTCACTTCATCAGCTTACGAGCCTCGGGTTGACATTTAAACGTTGCAATTTAGACATCACTAAATTGACCGAACATTTTTGGCATCGTTGCCGGGGAAGTGAACTTGGGTAGCCAATTTCTAAAAAAAAATATAAAAACAAGAGAATTTCAAGAAAGGAAAATTGATAACCTCTCAAACTATGCTCTCCTCTTGCACTTAGTGTGATCTGGAGGATCAGAAGAGAGAAATTTATTGGTTTAATAGTTTCTTGAGTATGCTCTCTTCTTGCACCTAGAGTGACCTGGAAGATCAGAAAGATAATTATTACCCTGACTTGAAGAAAAATAAAAAAATGATATGCATAGAGAAAGAGATTCTAGGGGAAGGTTTTTAGCTAGAGCCAAGAGTCTGATTTTCACAACTCCATCTACTTCAAGAAATAGGCAAGAGACACCTCCATCATCTCCAACTCACACTCCTAGCTCTAGGATTCCTGGAATTCAAGAGGCAGTAGTTGACTCTCCCACACCATCTATTGAGTCTGAATTAGAAAGAGATCCTTTCCTTCCTTCTACAGGGAGACAGATTGTAATTGAAGAAGTAGAATCACCTGAGGAAGAAGGAGAAATTCCTCCTCATTCACCCTTGGTAGAGGAACCAGAGAACTCTGACGTCTCTAAAGAAACTACCATGGCAGAAGAAGGAGCAACCGGACTTGGTAGAGGTAGAGGTAGAGGTGGAGGAGGAAATAGTGGAGGAGGTAGAGGTAACCATGGAGGAAATAGGAATGGAGACAATTCATTTGGATTTCCTATAGTCGATGATGACTCCCGAGCCACAATGAAAAACATTTCGTCATCCGTCCTCCCAAACTTTCATGGATTAAGAAATGAGGACCCTGAAACATTTCTATTTGAGTTTGAGGTTGTATGTCGAACTTATGATTATCTGGAAGACGCTCAAAAACTCAAACTGTTCCCTTCAACATTGAAAGGGGCATCCTTGAAATGGTTCATGGGGTTACTCACTCAATCCATTAGTACTTGGAATGATATGAAACAAACATTTTTGGATAGGTACCTGGACTATTGTATGCCCACCAATCACAAGGATGAGGTATTCAAGATGGTGCAAAAGGAAGATGAAAATTTGGAGGATTTACTTGAAAGATTTCAATATAACATGAAAAGAGCAAAAATGAGTAACTTGGATGAGGAAACTTTGAAAGCCCTTCTATTAAAAGCCATTAGAGATGAATGGATAGATATTTTGAACATGATGGGAAAAGGAGACATATCTCAACTTCCACTTCATGATATAGCAGAGCTATGTGTTCATCTTCACGGGGGAAATCTAAAACTCAAAAAGGGCCTAGAGATCCTTCTCTCCTCAGAGCAAAAAAATATGCAATTGGATCAGTAAGTAGGGCTGAGATTGGCAATGTGCTTGATGAATTCAAAACTAACATCTTAGGGAGTCTTACTGAACAACTAGACACTCTTAAGATTCACAATAAGCAGAAAGCAGAAGCTGAGGCTTTGGCCATCTTTTGCCCAAAGTGTAGGAAGAAACATTCTCTAAGGGAATGTCCCTTGGAAGCAAAGGTTGTGAAAACATGTGTAATTTGTTCAGAGAATCATGAAACCAAGGATTGTCCTTCAATCCCTGGCCTCAAAGCTGTCTTTCAGGAAGATCCAAGTACCATTGAGTCTCTCTGTTTTGTTGCAAGGAGACCTTGGCAGGGGCAACAAAATCAAGGGTTTAACAACTCTATGAATTTTCAACCCCCACCAAATTGGAATCCTTGGCAACAACCTTGGTCCCAACCTCAAAATCCTTTTCAAGCATGGGTACAAGGTATGCAGAATCCTTATGGGAGATTTGCTCAATTCTACCAATATCCTCCATCTTTTCAAAACCAACAAGTTCCACAACTTCCAAATCAAAATCCACAACTATCATTGCCATTTCATCAACAACAACCCTCTCAACAGAATTCAAATTCTCAACTCTTGCTTCAACAAAAGTCAAATCAACTTCCTTCTCAGCCATTGCCAAACCCCAATAATAAAAACCCTCAAAATGCTTTCATGATGGAAGGTCTACAATTTCAATTTCCTGCCTATATGATTGTTCCTCTCAATGATGTACAACTCAGATCAGGTAGAGTTCTCGATAAACCTTCTATAGATGTTCAAAAACAAAGCATTTCTGAGGAAGATTCTCTTGTAGCCAATAAGGCTTCTGAAGCATCTCTTCAAAACCCAAGCACTCAAAAAGGAAAAGAAAAAGAGTTAACCCCCACAACACCTATAGTTGAGCAACCTGCATCTTCATCCACACCTCCTTTTCCTGAAAGGTTACAAATTGACAAAGGAGTGGAAAAACAAATCATGTTGCCTGACTATGACTTTCTAGATGAATTGAAGAATGTCTGTATCAAGATTCCCTTGTTACAAGCCATTAAGGAAATTCCCATTCTAGCAAAGACAATAAAGGAGTTAAGTCTTAAAAGACCAGGAAGGAAACCAAGGAATACCAGAAAAATCCACCTGGTAGGAAAAATTGCAAATATCATGATGGGAAAAGTTACCATGCAGAAGTATGTAGACCTTGGTAGTCCAATTGTTAAAACAACTATCAATGGGGTAGAAATTCCAAACACTTTGATTGATTTAGGGGCTGCTATCAACATTATGAGTAGGCAGACTATGGAACAGCTAAAACTTCCTAATCTTCTCTTTACACCTACTTTATTGTAACTTGGAGATCACTCAATTATTAAACCAGATGGTGTATTAGAAGACATTTCAGTCTCCTTAGACTCTTGGGAATATCTAGTGGATTTTATGATTTTAACCCCCAAGAGTAATTTAGGTGGACATCCTCTTATTTTTGGAAGACCTTTGCTAGCCACAGCTGATGCTTTCATAAGTTGTAGGTCGGGGGATATGTACATTTCTGATGGTAATTCGACAAAGAAGTTTAATCTGTATCCTCCAGCAAAAGAAATCACAGAAATAGGAGATAATGAGTGGGTTGATGATGAAGATACTATACAACCTGTCTTTACCATTTCTGAGATTAGTGAAGATAGTCAAATTCTGAACACATTAGAAAATTTTGAACCATCTTCAGAATATGACTCCACACAATTTCAATTGGATTCTGACATAGAGTGTCTATCATCTAGACAAATGTCTCTTTTCTCTATGGAAGAGTTTGGTAGTTCTGCCATTGAGGTCTTTCCAGGAAAAACATTGAATATCAACAAAAACTTGGAAAAATCACAACAGGAGGAGCTAATCAGAATCTTGCAGAAACATTCTACTGCATTTGCATGGGAGTATACCGATATGAAAGGTATTGATCCTAAGACTTGCATTCATCACATCTACATTGAGAAAAATAGTAGACCAATCAGACAACCTCAAAGAAGGATGAATCCAAACCTTAGGGAGATAGTGAAAGAAGAGCTCCAAAAGTTGCTTAATGTTAACTTCATTTACCCTATTTCAGATAGCCGGTGGGTTTCCCCTTTGGTTATAGTACCTAAAAAGAATGGTAAATGGAGGGTTTGCATTGATTATAGAGGATTGAACAAAGCAAACTCGAAGGATCACTTTCCTTTACCCTTTATTGATCAAGTATTAGATACTTTAGTAGGCAAAAAGTATTTCTCATTTTTGGATGGTTTTAGTGGTTACAATCAAATTCAGGTAGCACCTGAAGATCAAGACAAAACCACATTTACTTGTCCTTGGGGAACTTTCGCCTACCGAGTACTCCCTTTTGGATTATGTAATGCACCCGCAACATTCCAAAGGGCAGTACTAGGAATTTTTTCTGATCTAATTCATGATTGTGTAGAGGTTTACATGGATGATTTTACAGTTTATGGTGATTCATTTGAAGAGGCATTAGAGAATTTGGAAAAGGTTCTTATCAGGTGTAAGGAGACAAACATTTCATTAAGTCATGAGAAATGTTTTATGATGTTTACTGAAGGGATTGTTTTAGGACATGATATTTCAGGAGATGGAATTAAGGTTGATAGATCAAAAGTTGAATTCATCTCCAAGTTGCCTATTCCAAATTGTCAAAAAGATGTTAGAAGTTTTTTTGGGTTTACTGGTTATTATAGAAGATTTATTGAAAACTTCACCAAAATAGCATCTCCTATCTTTAAATTACTCACAAAAGACTGTGAATTCAAATGGGATCCTGATTGTCAATCTGCATTTGAAAATTTAAAAACTAGAATATCTGAAGCACCCATTTTGAGAGGGCCAAATTGGAAACTTCCTTTCCATATTTCCACAGATGCTTCAGATACAGCCCTTGGAGCTGTGTTGGGTCAAAAGGATTTAGTTCCTTATGCCATTTACTACACCAGTAAAAATTTGACTCCCACAGAGTTGAATTATACTGTGACTAAGAAAGAGTTCTTAGTTGTTGTTCATGCAATCAATAAGTTTAGACACTATGTAACAGGCTATGAAACTTTTGTCCATACTGATCATTCTGCCATTAGATATCTCATGAAAATACCTGTTACCAATGGCAGAGTCACAAGATGGCTTTTACTTTTACAAGAATTCAATATTATTGTGTTAGATAGACCAGAGAAACAAAATACAGTAGCTAATTTCTTGTCTAGAATCCAAAATACTAACGAAGATTCTCCTGTAGAGGATAAGTTTCCAGATGAATATTTGTTTGCAGTAACTACTAAGGCTCCTTGGTATGCAAACATTGCTAACTATTTGGTTACAGGGAAGCTACCTCCACACTTATTTCCTAATGAAAAAAGGAAAATTATTCAGGAGAGTTCACATTATTCATGGATTTCTAATGAATTGTTTAAAACAGGACTAGATTGTGTGATCAGGGGATGTGTTCAGGAAGATGAAATGCCTGAGATCCTCAAGGCATGTCATGATGAACCTTGAGGCAGACACTTTGCTGACAAGAGGACGGCCTATAAAATCCTTTCTTTAGGATATTATTGGCCTTCTCTCTTTAAAGATGCAAAACAATATGTCAGAAGATGTGACAGTTGCCAGAGAGTTGGGAGACCGACTCTTTCAAATGAAATGCCACTACAACCACAGGTACTCATTGAACCCTTTGAAAATTGGGCTTTAGATTTCGTTGGACCAATTAATCCACCATCTAGACAAAAGAAATATATATTGGTTTGCACTGATTATGTCACTAAATGGGTAGAAGCCAAGGCATTGTCTTCTGC
>APFE030039295.1:51196-120485 GCA_000404065.3 Pinus taeda | reverse complement strand
CTCTTTCTTTTTATCTGTCTCAAGAATCTTTGATGTAGCAGGAGTTTTGTCGATGAGTCATTGTTCAGGCTCGCTTGATTGTGTTGTCGGGGCAGTAGCTAGTAAATCCAGAGGCAGAGTTTGCAACCTTTTCTCTCTGAGTTTATTGAATTCTACTAACCCTTCATCGTTATATCTCATTTTAGCCAATGCTTGGACCTGAAATAATGACTCCACCGAAGAAAATAAGTCATCAGAATCATCTTCTTTATGATCAAACTTTGTGAGTTTTTCCTGTTCAAGTACATTATAGACGATTTTCCTTGGGTCAAATCACATATTAGGAATGGTGGCGAGATTTAGCATATTTATCTTGTCTGCTTCCTTCTCTACATGCTTATAGTCATGCAGAGTATAGACACCGCATCTTAGAGGAAAAGGAGGCCAAACCTGCTTCTTTGAAGTCCTCAGAATCTTGGTTGCTCCTGCGAACGTAATCTGATAGGCTAATTCTCTAGCCAATAGCTTGTCGAGTATGTACAAAGGAAGGACATGAGGCCTGGCCAGGCTGCCGAAAACTCTTATGTATGTGAATTTATCCTCTCCAAACCAGTTTCCTAGAGCGGTTAGGTCAATATCTGCATGTGAAGAAATCTTCGAAGCAGTCTTGTAAAAAATGGCACGGTAAATGGGCAACATAAAACCATTACAAACTTGATACAGGTGGTCCTTATAATGTGCTTTCCACAGCTTCTGGTGATAAAATGTGAATCGGCATGGGGTCTTGTGGAGTCCATCTCCACCCCAGCACAAAAAATTTAGAGTTGAAACAAAGAGTATCTAAAATATAGGCACTAAAATAAAACGGAGGAATAGACGTAACGGTGACGCATGTTTTATTTCCAAACTCAAGAATAGTAGTGGCTAACTTATCAGATAATATATTTCCCCAATCCATTATCTCACTATTGACTGCTGCTTCCATTAAAGGAACCATTTCAATTGAGAATTTTTCGGAATCATGTAATCCCCAAATCCTACACATCATCGCCCCGGCGTAACAGTAAGGAGAACATAATGAATCGACAGAGTACTTACCCGAAGATTCATGCTTGTGCCTTGCGAGGTTCTGTCTCCATTCCCGAATAGGTGCTGATTCAATTTCATTCTCACTCCTGAACTTCTCCAGAAATGATTTGTTGTATTTCTTTTGTGGTTCAGGCAAGTGGTACATTTTTCTCAAATCATTAGGTTGAAACGAGCCGAAGACTCTCCCGTCGAATGTGCAGAATGTTCTATTTGTAACAGGGATTTCCTCTACTTCCCACCGCACTACATCTGTATACGGAAGAATTTTCTCTCGAGCTGCTATTTGGTGAAGATAGGAGTCGGCTAAATCCTTTAGGGTAGCCTCTGACTTTTTGATTGAATCTACAGTAGCTTGCGCTGATACCGTTTCAGGCTCTTCAACTTCAATCAAATTATAGATGCTTTGCCAGCTAGTGTTGCCAAGGCCAAGACAGGTAGTGTCTGAAATCAATCCTTTCTTGCTTGGTCCTGGATCAACGGTAGATTGTCCTGTTACTGCGGGAGCTGAAGCTGCTGCAAATCTCTTGGTTTTCTTCCCCATTTGGCTTAAATTTGTTGCTTCGGCGGAGCTCTGCGCAAGAGATAAAATGAACGTAATACAGAGAATAGGTGGTGCGAGCCAAATATGAAAGAGTTATATCAATTAACAAATATTGAAGGATTAAAATAATACTGTCGCAGATACAATCTCTGGGGAGATCTCGGCATAACTGCTCCATTAGTTGGCCACTTTAACCTGTCAATCATTTAAATGCCCATCATATCGTTTATTCGTCGAATGATTCATTCAAGCGTGGCTTTGATTTTTGGCGGATAACCACAAGTGAATCGCTATCGGGAACGGGAAGGCTTTTAATAATAATCTAACATAATATACCCAAGCCTTTTCAATCTTTTTTGAAATTCGCGCTTAGCTTTATCGCAATCGGAATCGGAGAAATGCTTGAGTGGTAATATTTGTGTCATTGCAAAATCCCCGATCCCTGATGGCGATGCAGCTTATTCGCATCGGGAGTTTTTAAAAGGTGTCTTTAACGTGTGTGTGTTACACTCCCCGATTGTCGATGGCGATATCGCATCAGAGAAAAGTGAGAGGGCCTTTTAATACACTTGCTTGCCTTTCCCGATGTCTGATAGTTATTCACTTTTCGAATCGGGGTAAACCAATGGGTCTCTTCGTTATGCATCCCTTGTTGTTGCGATATGCGATCTCGCGATCGCTTTATTGCAATAATAAAGAATTATTTATTTATTTTATAAGACCGGTTTATATTTAATCAAAAATTTTATACTGTATTTCTTCTTTCGGACCTTTTGATGAAGGATGAGTTGATACCAATTTTATTCATAAATCTAAAAAGGGACCCATTCCATATTATAGTTAAAGATAAAATTTTATGAAATGGGGGGTTGTTGTACAACACAACAATTGGCGATTCACTGGTAGAAACAGTTACCTCTGAAAAATGTTGAAATACTTAAACTTTCTGTATATAGAAATCTTACCAAAGAGGAAAATTCTAATATAACTAGGTATACATAAATTCTTAATTTAATAAGAGTTATTTTTGCTAGTTCCTTCTCTTGTTAAAATTAAATACATTCTAAGTTTTAAATTAGTCTTTATTGGTTAATAATGATAAAACAAAGAACCTTTCCATCTTAGCTTTTTAATGACTCCTTTGTCATAGGTAGAGCCTCTGCTGCCAGCAAACGTTCATAGTCTCGACAGGGATACCTTTTAACCATTTAATTGTCTATTATCTCATCCATTTCAGAGTATAATTAAAAGAATGAAGCCAAAAATATGCCTTCATATTTTGTATTTCTTTTTCTTTTTTATTATTTTGCAAGATAAAAAGCCATTGTCCTGGTTTGGTGGCTAGTTGTTTGACAATGTCATTCACTGGTTGTAATCTAACTGAACAAGTTGGCTCGTGATGAGACCCCTTGTCTTATGATTATAAGACATTACCATGTTTTGGTATGCAGTATTGGTAATGTCAGTTAAACTATTCACCAATGATCATGGTAAGCAGGCTTGTAATAAGACCCCTTATCTTTTATATCAAATATATTTTAGAATTACACTCTGAGTAATCATAAACTTTGATGAATGGGATGGAAAATTTTCTCCCTAAGAGTGCATGGATGACAGGGTAAGAGTTGAAGATGCTAAGAATTAATCAGTTTCTATTTTGATATTGATAACCGTTTTTTTTGTCATTTGAAAACATTAAAATGATTTACAGTAGCTCTAAATCTCAAGAAGATTTCACAAAAATGAAATGGGGTTTCAGAATCTAAATATACCTAATTTCCTAGAAATTTTCCTTTTGTTTAAGGTTTCCATTTTAAAAGTAAATATCGAAACTATTTCTTTTGAGCAACTTTTTCAATATAGCAAAGGCCAATGGGAAATATCTTACAACATTATTTCCTAATAATCCTAAAAACTATGAACACAAATTTTGCTGAAAATTGAATATTTACAAAAGGAGAAGGGGTTTCTTCCTCAATTGAAGAATTTTTTCAAGATAAGGCCATTAACAGGAAGAGAATCTCTCTTACCTGATAGATCTTGCAATATGAAAGTGTAATGGCCTATCTTCTCATTGATTTGAAATGGTCCGAGCCACATTTTCTGGAACTTAGTGTGTTTTCCTTTATTTTCATGGGCTTTGTCCCATTTCAGAACTAGATCACCAACTTGTAATTGTTCTGAACTGGATGAAGTTGACTCAAAAGATGACTTGATAATTTGTTGATGTTTTGCATGAATAATTTTGGCCTTTTCTCTTTCTTCTTCTAATTTTAAGATTTGATCATGTCTTAGTTGAATAGAAGATGGGGGACTTTCTTCAATAAACTGCACTAGGGCTAGAGAAGGAAGCAATAAATTGGTTGGTAGAACTGCTTCTTTCCCATATACAAGATTAAATGGAGAAGTACCTATGGAAGCCTTATGCGTTATTCTGTCAGCCCATAGTACAAATATCAAAGATTTATGCTAATTTTTATGATTCTGCTCAATTGTTCGCTTAATGATTTTAACAAGATTTTTATTGGTGGATTTTGCTAAACCATTACCTTAGGGATAGTAATTCGTAGAATATTTCAATTTAAACCCTCTCTTAATAGCAAACTCAAACATAGAATTTCCAGAGAAATAAGATGCATTATCGAAAACAAGAGCGTTTGGGACACCAAACCTAGTAATGATGAATTGATCTATAAACTCTATAATTACTTCAGAGTTTGTTATCTTCAAAGGAATTGCTTCAACCCAATTAGTAAAGTAATCAGTAGCAGTAAGGATATACTTGTGTTGTTTTGATGACTGTGGAGTGATTTCCCTAATGATATCCAATCCCCATTGCTTGAAAGGTTGTTCAATGTTGACTGGTTGCAAAGGGAAAGCTGGTTTTCTTTGTCTTCCACTGGAGATTTGACAACTTCGACATTTCCTTACGTATTCATGAGTATCTTTGAATAGGGTGGGCCAATAATATCCAGCATGAATGATTTTGTGAGCTGTTGTATCATCTCCAAAATGTCCTCCTGCTGGTCCGTCATGTAGCTCCTGCAAAACTTTTTGCGTTTCAGGTTTTTCTAGGCATCTTAATAAAATTGAATCATAATTTCACCTAAAAAGTACATCATCTACAATTATGAAGTTTTTTGCTTTTAATCTAATGGCACGTTTGTTTTTATAGGAAAGATTAGAAGGTGCATATCCATTTTTGAAATAGAAGATCAAATCTGCATATTGTGATTCAGGATCAGTGATACTTATCTGATTGATTTCTTCAGTGTGTTCTGTATCCTCTGATTCTTGAATATTAGATGCTCCTGCTAATAACCTGCCAAAACCTTGGCCTCTGACAATCTTTTCTGGCTTGATTTCCAAGTCATATTCTTGTAATGTTGTGACCCAATTTGCCCTTTTCTCTCCTAATTCCCTTTGGATTAGTAATTGTCTTACTGCTAAAAAAGGAACTATAACTTTTGTATGAGCTTTTAAAAGGAAGGGTCTGTAGTGTTTGACAGCTTTGTATACAGCAAAGGCTTGCTTTTCAACTTCTGAATAATTAAGTTCAGCACCTTGAAGATTCGAACTATAAAATGAAATTGGTGCCTTCAAGTTTTGATCATTAATCTGAGTCAGCACTGCTGCATAAGACGAAGTGGATGCGAGAGTATACAATATGAAATGATTTGAAAAATTGGGAGTGCTTAAAGTAGGGGCATTAATTATTGATTGTTTGATAGAGTCAAACGCCTCTTTTTCTGCAGATCCCCAACTAAACACCGAATTTTTCTTAATCATTGTTTGCAATGGTAAAATAATCTGGGAAAAATTTGGAACAAATCTTTTAACAAAGTTAATTTGACCTAAAAATGACTGCATGGATTTTTTGTTATGAGGGAATGGAATATCAAAAATCTCTTTAATTCTATCCGGATCAATATAAATACCATCTTTGAAAACAATGAAGCCCAAGAGCTTTCCTTGATTAAGAGCAAAGAACGATTTTTTGGGATTGAGCGAGATACCATACCTTCTACAGCGTTCAAAGATTTGATTTAAATCATGTAAATGATTAGACCTTTTCTTGGAAAATACATTAATATCATCTAAATAGACAACTATTGTTTTATTATTCAATCCTTTGAATGCTATATCCATTGCTCTTTGGAATGTAGCTCCTGCATTGATAAGTCCAAAAGGCATTTTTTGATGAGCATAAGTTCCCCATTTAGTTATGAAGGTAGTTTTAAGCCTGTCATTAGGATGGGCCAAAATCTGGTTATATCCTGAAAAACCATCTAAAAATGACATTAACTCAGAACCAGCTACTGAATGGAGTATCTGCTCCATGGTAGGTAATGGGAAATTATCTTTTTGGCTTGCTTTATTAAGATTTCTGAAATCTATGCAAATCCTGATGTCGCCATTTTTCTTTCTAACAGTCACCATAATGGAGACCCAGTTTGAATGTCAGACAGGAAAAATGATCTTAGCCTTCAAGAGTTTAATTAGTTCAGATTTTATTTGACTCTCTAAGTTAGGATGAATTTTCCTCAACTTCTGTTGGACTGGTTTTTGTTCAGAAAGCATTGGAATAGTATGTTGAATGATTGATGTATCGTATGTTTTTGAATCATCATATTTCCAAGCGAAGACATGCTTATTTTTTCTTAATAACCTAATAAATGTTGTTCTTTCTTTCACAGAAAGTCCTAATCCCAAATTGATGTTTTGAGGGTTTTCCTCAGTACCGAGGTTTATCAACTCAAATGTTAAAGTGGAACTTTAGAGCTTTGAATTGGTTACCTGTTTAAACCTGTCTTTAATATCGTAGAGATGCTCTAGTTTAACCACTGGTTTCGGTATTGAGTTTTCTTCCTACTTTTCCTTCATTTGGAGGTCATGATCGCCTTCATCAATGATTTGATCATCGTAGGACTTGTCGGAAGTCAAGAAATTTAAAATGTCTTCATCGTGATTGAACACTCGCCAATTGGTGACATTGTCAGGAATTGATGGTCTAAAAATTAACTCTACTGAAAATTTGTCTGGGCTGTAATCTTCGGAAGGTAGGAGTTTAGAAGCAACATTAGCTAGCAAGTCTGCTACTGCATTCTGGGATCTGGGGATAGGAGAAATATTGAATGCTAAAAATTGAGATATAAGTTCCTGGAACAAAGACTGATAGTGCTTGAGGTGACTAGAAAGACAGTGAATGTATTTCTAACTTGTTTTATGACAATCTTTGAATCACCAAACACTTTTAAATATTGAAATTTAAGACCAATAGCTTTACATAGTCTTTGAACTAAGGCCTCATACTCAGTTGTATTATTTGTGCATTCAAATTCCAACCTACATGACAACATAGTTTTTTCTCCTTCAGGGCTAACTAAAATACACCCTGCTCCTGCACCTTCACTGGATTTAGACCCATCAAAGTATAGTGACCAAAATAAAGAATTATCAACAATTTTATTTACAGTTTTCTCAGCAATATTGACACATCTTGATCTATCGGTTTGTGAAAGATTTTCAATTTGGGATGTGAAATTATTTACTGAGAAAGGAGATGGTTGAGCAGTGAAATTTCCAAAGAATGATTCGGAAGAGTAATTCCCCAAAATACTATTATTAAATGCTAGTGGTTGATTCTCCTGTTCAAATTCAGTGACAGTATGGGTCATATGTTTCTCCCGATTGATTTTGATTTGATTTGGCTTTCCTTTATAGGGTATCCACATATGGGACCAATCGATAGAAATATAACCGTGGAGTTTCTCAGACCAATCCCTACTCAAGATTAAACCATAAAATTCAGGTATATCGGAAATTAAAATATCAATTCTCTGAACCACTCATGGATCAGCTGATAACCTGATAGTTACAAAGTTGATTTCCCCTAAAACCTGGACCTTGGTTCTATCCAACTGTACAATATGAATTGCAGACTTTTGGGGTTCAATGTTCACTTTGGAACAAACTGAAACTGGCATTATGTTAGAGGATGCCCTTGAGTCAATCAAACAATTGTGTAGATTTCAATTATAGATCTCATAGGTCAAGAGGAAAGGGGGAGTATGGGAATTTGATATGTCTCTAATTAAAACTGTATCAATAACTTCAATTCTACCAGAAGGTGGTTGACCTGAATCATTTTCAGCTTTAGAGATCACAACGCTAGGAAGAGGTGAAGAAGGTACTGAATTTAATTCCTTAAGAAGTAATTTCTGCTGATGTTTGAGTTTGCTAAGTTCAAACATAGTAATGTTTGCCTTTGTCTTCTTCATATCATTAATAATATTGTAATCCATTGAATCCGATACTACCAACGTCTTAGATGCTGAAGGTATATTTGAGGATGATGGTTGATTTTGGGATGTTGTTGCCACCGATTTCTTTGTGGGAACCTTTTCTTTTGTAGTAGTAGTACCTGCACTCCTTTTCTTTGAAATTGACTGAACAGGTTCAGGAGTACCTTTACTCCTGGTAGTCATAGGGAAAGCTTCTTGTTCATTTTCTGTATTGGAGTTGGGTAAAATGAAGTCCCACATTCCATGGCATTCGACAACTTCCTCTTCTTCGGGTTCGTCGGATGGTAAGAATGTTTCATCTTCTTCTTCCTCTTCAGGATCTGAGTCTACATTAGATATAACATTTGGTGGTTTTGACTCAGGTTTCTTAAAATTTCTAAATGGCTTCTTTGTTGCAGTTTCTACTAGTTTTTTGATTTCAACCATTTCATTTGACATTGTTTTGAGGACCTTTTGTAGACCCTCCATATCATATGGATATTTAGGGGTTTTCTTCTTTGAATCATCTTTAAAAGAAACTTTTTTGGATTTTCTATCTTCAAGAGCAGCTTTCTTTTCTAAAGCAATAATGCGTTTCTCTATAGCAAGCGCTTCTTTCATGTTTTCAGCTAAAGTAGGTTTTACAGCTCTATCTACAAAATGGCTATATTTGAAGGTAGGGTTGTTATATACCACTCACTTTTGATTTGCTCACTTGGCTTGGAGTCGGTGGGAATCTTATTCAAGAGTTTATTGAATCGGGAGTTGAATTCCTTGATAGGTTCTCTAGATTCTATCCTAAGATTCGAAAGATCATTAATTAATGTCGCTAAAGATCTATCATTGCCGTACTTAGTGAGAAACTGCTCTTGAAAATTGTTCCAGCTGGTAATGGATCTAGAGGGTAGGGAAAAATACCAAGACCCAGCTGATCCTTGTAAAGTATAGGGGAAAAGCCTAACGACAACATCTTCCTCTATTACTCCTTTTAGATTAACTGATAACATGAAATTGTTAATATGTTCTTCGGCTAATGTTCCAGCATCTGGATTAAATTTCGGCAACCATTTCTTAGGAAAATCTGGTAATGGATGTAATGGTGCAGTCATAGTGACTGCACCAGGACTATTCCATGGATTCTGAGTCATCGTAGAACTAATAACAATTGATATTTTCGATGAAATTCCAGGTGTTTGGGGAGGAGTTGGTATTGAAGATTGAATAGGTTGGGACATTGAAGTTGGTGATCCCTGCTGAACAACAATGTGTAATGGAGGAGTGGATGGTTAACTTCGCACTTGAGAAGATGAAATGGAGGATGATGAAGAAAAGGTCTCACTGTTAGATCCTTTAGTGTTATTTTTAGCCTTTTTCCTTTTCGGTAAAGGCAACTTAGTGGGTTCAATACCGAGCTTTCCGCTTTGAAGTCTGGTGAGAGGGTGAGGTAGATTGAATTGCGAAGTCTCACTGCCTTGAGATACTTCAGATTTCTGTGGTGATATCAAAAAGCCTTGAAGTTTCTGGATGAGAGACTTAACTTCAGGAGACTCAGGACTTAATTGATCTGGAGTATGATGGGATTGAGCAGTGGTAGTTGATTCCTCTTCTTCTCGTTTGAACACTGGTGTTCCAGAATGTAAACGGGAGGTCCGAGGTGAGGTGGAGGGAGATTTACTCTTAGAATGGTCTATAGGTTTTGATTTACTTGCCATTCATAGTTCATGCCCTCCTTCTAGCACCAAAAATGTTGATGCCTCGAAAATCGCTGCAACAACATCGGGGAAAACCACCCGGTCCAGACCTTAATGCGGCTCCTTTTCCGTTTGGTGTGGTGGCTCCGACTGGAAATAATGGGACCAGTTTCCCAATGATGAATAAAAAGGGGATGGATAAATGAGTGGTTTTCTAATAAAATGGTAATGGATGAATTATTTAATCTAAAAGTAAAAATATGAATAACTATCCTATCCCGGGAAATTTCTGTTTTTAGTGTAACGTTTGATAATCTTTATCCACAAACAAGCATATAGATGACTCTATTTGGTAAACAAAGACATTCATTCATATAATAATTACTTTGTTCAAATAGTTGAACAAAGTAATCAATAAAACATTATTAAACTTATCCTTTATATATCACTGATACATATATGACTAAAGAATAACATTCCTTAAACATCCAATAGTGAAAAATATAAGGAGTGCGGTTGAAAACACATACATATATCCAACGATAGCAAGAGTAATCAAATGACAATTCACATAAAAGAATGAAACAAGATCATAGATAATAGTACCATATGTGCTGTAAATCATTCCTGATATCAATCGCATTCGAGTTCCTTTTTCCAACTTAGAGATACTTTCACATCAAGGCAATAGTGCACATCCCATAAAAGCTTTCTTCGTTAGAATTTGGAATACTGACCCAGTCTTTATAAAAAATATACTGGAAGCACAACAGTGCAACTTCCAGTTTTGAGTCTTATACAAAAACTAAGGACTCTTTCTAAATGCATGAAAGGGTCTATAAATACTAATTAAACTAACTAACTACAAAAATAAAATGCTATTTAATTGGTACAACTAAATCTTGAATATCTTCTGCACAGTAGGTTTGCTGGTAGTCGACAGCATGATTCATCATTTCGGCTATTCTCCCTTTGATCTGAGTTGGCAGATTGCAAGCATTAGTTCCAATTCTGGAGGGCGGCTGAGACGAGAATGGAGCTGAGCTGAGTATGTGGCATCATGTATTTCGGGAATGATACAACCCATCGCATCGGTTAAACACTTGAGGGTGGCCCTCTGACTGTATGGTTTTACTAAGAAAAAACAATAGGTATCCCAAGTTAAAATTTGGATTCCTGCGATTAACCTTCCATTCTTCTCCAACTCTTGATTGCATGCTTGCTCCAATGTCTTAGCTGACTGCAATTTACCTGGGGTACATTGTGAAATCATATTAGATAGATAGAGAGTGTTATTTATTAACTCAATTAAGTTACTTGTAGATAATCTACATCTGGAAAGCTCTCTCTCTTTGCTTTCATCAGCTGTGACTGCCATTCTAAGAATAGGATTTCCTTGTGTGATTCTAGGATTTTGGGTAGATTTGCTGCCTACCCCTCATTGGTGTCTTGCCAAGCAAGAAAATTTCTCAGGGTCTCGTCAGCTTGTTCCAAATCTTGTCTAGAATCAACTGATTTTTCAACTATTGATGTCGTTATATCACAAAGGGGCTCAACCAGAGAAATGTTATGACATAACAGTCTTAACTGTGTCATCAATGCCTTGTTAATTTGTGGTGCTTCAGCTATGAAATCGGCAGGTTGTGGAAGACTCTTGAACTTCTCCACTTGAAGTGACAACTGAGCGATTTGCTCATCTTTCATTTTCTCCATTAGTTCATTCATCGTCTTTAACCTAGCCAATGCTTCTGATAATTCTTTCTGCTTTTGTATTGCGCTTGAGTCTATTCTCTATTTTTCTTCAAGCAAATGCTTATTCAATTGATTGTTTAATTGCTGCTGTGTTATAATTGTTTTTCCAACTATTCAACTTTCTGTTGTGCTTCAGATAGATGCGTTTGCAACAAAACAATTGCTTGGTCCTTTTCTTTAAGTAGATTACTCACTTCCGATGCCTTGTCCATAGTGGCTGCCGAATAAGCTCCAGCATACTGAGAAAGCTTCGTTAGGTCATCGGAAGGGTCAAACTCTTCTTTCCAAACTACATTAGCTGTCTCTATTTTCTCTGGAAATAGGGAAGGTTGATCAAGTCTTCTCCTTTTCTGCTGTCTTTTCACTACAACCTTGTGTTTTGGACTGTAAAAGACATTTAATGGAGGTATGTCCTCCACCTGCAAAATGATTTCATCAGAGGGATCTTTTGGAATTATTTCTAAATCCGTGCTAGGGGGTAGGCCGCTGGTTCCTTCATTCGGAACCTTTGTTAACACTGTATCCTGTGTATCTGTTACTTTGGGTGTATTGGCACCTTTTGGACCTTCCAGATTGCTTATAATGGAGTCAAATTGTTGCCATTCTTGGAGTAGTTAGGATCAATCTGGGTATCCACATTAACATTTTCGCTGCCCTTATCCTGCTCCTTTTTCTGCTCTTCCTCGTGCTCTTTCTCTTTATCTTTTTTCGAGAATATTTGATACAACAGGAGGTTTGTCAATGAGTTGCTATTCAGGCTCGCTTGATTGTGTTGTCAGGGTAGTAGCTAATAAGTCCAGAGGTAGAGTTTGCAACCTTTGTTCTCTGATCTTATTGAATTCTACTAGCCATTCATCGTTATATCTCATTTTGGCCAGTGCTTGTACCTGGAATAATGACTTTGCCGAAGAAAACAAGTCATCAAAATCATCTTCCTTATGATCAAACCTTGTGAGTTTGGCCTGTTCAAGCACATTATAGACAACTTTCCTTGGATCGTATGTCCTATTAGGATTGGTTGCAAGGTTTAGCATGTTTATTTTTCTGCTTCCTTCTCTGCATGCTTGTAATCATGCAAAGTATAAACACCGCATCTCAAAGGAAAAGTAGGCCAAGCCCGCTTTTTTGAAATCTTAAGAGTTTTGGATGTTCCTGCGGTCGTAATTTGATAGGCTAATTCTCGGGCTAACAGCTTGTCAGGTATGTACAGAGGAAGGACATGAGGCCTTGCAAGGCTACCAAAAACCCTTATGTATGTGAACTTATCCTCCCCAAGCCAGTTTCCTAGAGCGGTTAGGTCAATCTCTGCTTGTGAAGAAATCTTCGGGGCAGGCTTGTCAAAAATGGCACGGTAAATAGGCAACATAAAACCATTACAAATTTGGTACAGGTGGTCCTTATAGTGTGCTTTCCATAGCTTTTGGTGATAAATGTGAATTGGCATGGGGTCTTGTGCAGTCCATCTCCACCCCAGTACAGGAAATTCAGAGTTGAAACAAAGAGTATCTAAAATATAAGCACTAAAATAAAACGGAGGAATAGATATATCGGTCACGCGAGATTTATTTCTAAACTCAAGAATTGTAGTGGCTAGTTTATTTGACAATATATTTCCCGAATCCATTATTTCACTGTTAACTACTGCTTCCATTAAAGGAACCATTTCAATAGTGAATTTTGCAGAATCATGTAATCCCCAAATCCTACACATCATTGCCCTGGCGTAACAGTAAGGAGAACATAATGAATCTACAGAACTTACCTGAAGATTCATGTTTGTGCCTTGCGGGGTTCTGTCTCCATTCCCGAATTGGGGCCGATTAAGTTTCATTCTCACTTGTGAACTTCTCAAGAAATTCTTTATTGTATTTCTTTTGTGGTTCAGGCAAGTGATACATTTTTCTTAAATCATCAGGTTGGAATGAGCCGAAGACTCTTCCGTCGATTGTGCAGAATGTTCTATTCAAAACAGGGATTTCTTCTACTGCCCATCGCACTACATCTATATACGGAAGAATTTTTTCTCGAGCTGCTATTCAGTGTAGATATGAGTCAGCTAAGTCCTTCAGGGAAGCCTATGATTTTCTAGTTGAATCTACGGTAGCTTGCACTGATACTGTTTCAGGCTCTTCAACTTCAATTAGATTATATATGCTTTGCCAGCTTGTGTTTCCGAGGCCAAGACATGTAGTGTCTGAAATTAATCCCTTCTTGCTTGGTCCTGGATTAGTGATATATTGCCCTGTTACTGCGGGAGGTGATGCTGCCGCAAATCTCTTGGATTTCTTTCCCATTTGGCTTGAATTTGTTGCTTCGGCAAAGCTCTGCTCAAGGAATAAAATGAACGTAATAGCGAGAATAGGTGGTGTGAGCCAATATGAAAGAGTTATATCAATTAACGAATAATGAAAGATTAAAATAATACTGCCGTAGATACAATCTCAGTGGAGATCTCGGCATAACTGCTTCATTAATTGGCCACTTTAACTTGTCAATCATTTTAAATACCCATCATATCGTTTATATGCCGAATGATTCATTCAAGGGTGGCTTGAGTTTTTTTTTGGTAGATAATCACAAGTAAATCACTATCGGGAATGGGAAGGCTTTTAATAATAATCTAAAATAATGCATGCAAGCCTTTTCAATCTATTTTAAAACTCGCGCCTTGCTTTATCAGATCACAATTAGAAATGTGCTTGGGTAGTAATATTTATGTCATTGCAAAATCCCCGATCCCTGATGGCGATACACCTTATCACATCGGAAGGTTTTAAAGGTGTCTTAACATGTGGTGCGCTACATCCCTCGATTTCCGATAGAGATATTGCATCAGAGAAATAGTGGGAGGGCCTTTTTGTTATATTTGCTTGCCTTTCCCGATAACCGATAGTTATTCACTTTTCGGATTGGGGTAAACCAATGGGTCTTTGCATTATGCTTTCCTTGTTGTTGCGATATGCGATCTTGCGATCGCTTTATCGCAATAATAAAGAATTATATATTTATTTCATAAGACCGATTCGTATTTGTTCAAAAGGTTTATAATATATTGTTTCCTTTGGACCTTTTGATGAAGGATGAGTTGATACAATTTTATTCACACATCTATATTTAAAAAGGGACCCATTTCATATTATGGTTAAAAAGATTTTTTTTTATGAAATGGGGGGTTGTTGTACAACACAACAGGCTCCTACTGTAAAATGCTTTAAAGTTTTTGGAAGCAAATGTAATATCAAAAGAACCGATGAAAAAATTGGTAAGTTTGAGCCCATAATAGATGAAGGTATTCTTAATGGTTACTCTTCCCGAAGTAAAGGGTATAAATGTTATAATAAAAGACTTTGGAAAATTGTTGAAAGTATTGATGTTGTAGTTGATGAAGCATGCAAACATCCAAAACAGAGAAAAATAGAAGATTATGACAATGAAGAATATGGGGAGTATTTTCCCACATCAAATCACAATGATTCTGAAGAAGAAACCAATGAAGCACCGGAAGAAGAGATAATAGTAGAAGAAAAGACTCCATCCAGGTATGTTTAGAAAAATCATCCAGAAACTCAAATTTTAGGGGAAAAAGAGGCAGGTGTAGAGACAAGAAGAACTATTTGTTGGGTGTGGAGCCTGATTATCTTTTGTATACAAAGGTATCGCTGCAATGGACCCCAGTTCAAAATGGCGCGGCAACATCGCCTGTAAAATATTTGCTGCAGGGGGGGTCCAGGGGGGGCTGTGACCTTTGGGAAGCCCCCCCCTAGCAGGGGGTTTCGAGGGCAGCGCCCCTAAAGCTAAGAATAGATTTAAAATTGCCTTGTAAAATGTTGTAATTTCATAGTCAATCTGGGCCGTTCATTAGACGGAGATCTGGTGGTAGAAGTTATGTTTAATTTATGGTTTTTTTTCCCTAGAAGGCAACCCCTCGCTATATGTGAGAGAATTGTATTGAGAGCAAAGAGGGAGTTACAGTGGATCTGCTATAGGTTTTATCTCTTCAGTTTGTTGGATAATATAAAAGGAAGGACTGACCATTTCTCTGTGGACGTAGCCCAAACTAGGTGAAGCATGTATATCCGTGTCTCTCTTGTTTTATGCGTTTTCTGTGTTTTATATTTCTGCAATATTTTATGTCTTCCATTGATCTGTAATATATAATTTTCTAACAATTGGTATCAGAGCCGAAGGTCTATTTGGTTGATAAACTTGCATGAGAGAAGGATTCCTGGTTCGAGTGGGAGTAATGGCGGAAGATGGTAGGATTAGGGTCGAAAAATTCAACGGCCAAAACTACCAGTTGTGGAAGATGTAGATGGAAGGTTATTTGTATCAGAGAGATCTGTACCAACCATTGAGCGGAAAGACAAAGAAGCTGATGAGTATGACAGACACAGAATGGGATATTCTCGATAGAAAATCACTTGGAATAATAAGGCTGTGCCTAGCGGCGTCGGTAGCGTTTAATATTTCAAAGGAAATGACAACAGAGGGTTTAATGTCAACATTGGAAAAACTATATGAAAAACCCTCGGCTTCAAATAAGGTATTTCTTATGAAGCTTTTATTTAATATGAAGATGTCAAAAGGTGGATCTGTTGCTGATCATTTAAATGATTTTAATATAGTTACAAGTCAGTTAAGTTCTGCAGGGGTAGCTTTTGATGATGAAGTTAGGTCTCTGTTATTTCTGTGCTCATTGCTAGAAAGTTGGAATGGTTTAGTTATGGCCATTAGTAAATCTGTCTCTGGATCTAGTACTTTAAAGTTTGATAATGTTGTCGGTGCAATCCTTAGTGAGGAAATGCGATGTAAAAGCTCCGGTGAGACATCAGGTAATGCTTTTACTACAGAGACTAGGGGAAGAAAAATGGAAAGAGGAAAGAGCCTAGGATATCACAGTAAGTCAAGAAAAGGCAGATCCAAGTCTAGATCAGGGATAGTGTGCTAGAAATGCGGGAAGAAAGGACACCTGAATAAAGACTGCAAGTCTCGGAAGGGAAAAGAAGGAGACGCACAACAAGAAAATAATCATGAAGCGAATGCAACAGGTAATGTGTTGCAAGATGCTTTGATTCTTTCACTAGAAAATATTATTGATGCGTGGGTGGTAGATTCAGGGGCCTCATTCCATGCCACACCTGATAAGAAACATTTTTCATGATTATGTTCAATGATATTTTGGACAGGTTCGACTGGGTGATGATAAACCCTGTAAAATCATTGGAATGGGTACAATTTTCATAAAACAACAAAATGGAAATTAGTGGCTATTGAAGGAGGTAAGGCATGTTCTAGATCTGAAGAAAAATCTGATTTCAATAGGGCAGTTGGGAGGTGAAAGTTGCGTAACTACTTTCACAGATAAAACCTAGAAGGTCACTAAAGGATCCCTGGTAATAGCAAAAGGAGGAAGGGTTGGTACATTGTATTTATGCAATGGTATTTCTAATTCTGTTAATGCTTTAACCTCTACAAGATAAGATACGACATTGTGGCATCATAGGCTCGGGCACATGAGTGAGAAGGGGATGCAGATTCTTCACTCAAGAAATTTGTTGCTAGGTTTGAAGCATGTTGATTTAAAATTATGTGAGAATTGTGTTTATGGAAGACAGGAGAGAGTCAGATTCCATAGAGTTGGGAAAGAAAAGAAGATCGAAAAATTAGAGCTTGTGCATATAGATGTATGGGGACCTGCTCAGGTATCATCTCTTCGTGGCTCTTGTTATTATGTTACTTTTATTGATGATGCAACCAGAAAACCTGGATTTATTATATTTGAAATAAATCTGATGTATTTGATACTTTCAAGAAATGGAAAGCTTTGGTTGAAAATGAGACAGGAAAAAAGGTTGAAGTGTCTCAGAATCAGACAATGGAGGTGAATATTTCAAAAAAGAGTTTGATAGGTACTGTTCAGAGAATGGAATTTGTAGAGAGAAGACAGTTCCAAGAATACCACAAGAAAATGGTGTGTTAGAAATGATGAACAGGACAATCATGGAGCGTGCAAGGTGAATGAGATTGGATGCAGGATTGCCTTTACAATTTTGGGCAGATGCTGTATACAATGCTCTTTATATAATAAACAGAGGGCCTTCAAGTTCCTTGGATGGTGGTATTCTAGAGGAGGCATGGACAGGTAAAAAGGTAAACTACTCTTTTTTAAAGACTTTCGGTTGTGAATCCTTTTTCCACCTTAACAAAGAAAATAGAACAAAGCTTGAGGCAAAATCAAAGAAATGTACCTTTATTGGATATGGTATTAATGATTTTTGTATTGCTTTTATGATTATGAAAAACATAAAATCAGTAGGAGCAGAGATGTCATATTCAATGAAAAGGTTTTGTATAAGGATCAGCTGCAAGAAAAGAAACAGGAAAAAGAAAACAGAGAATACATAGTGCTTGGCGAGATCACAGAAGAAGTGATGGTGCCTAAAAATCATAATGATCAACAACCAAAACAACAACCACAATAGCAACAAGCACTTCAAATACATGAAAGTGGTGTTAGAAGATCTACCAGGATGAGAAGACCCCTTGAATAATACTCTCCTTCATTATATTATGTATTGTTGGCTAATTATGGTGAACTAGAATGTTATGAAGAAGCAGTGCAGGTAGAAACCAGGAAGAAGTGGGAGCAAGCCATGAAAGAAGAGATGGACTCCTTAACACATAACCATACTTGGGACTTAGTCAGGTTGCCTGCAGGTAAAACAACATTGTAAAATAAATGGGTTTACAATTTGAAGGAAGAAAATAGAGGTAGAAAAAGGTATAAAGCTAGACTTGTGGTGAAAGGGTTTGCACAAAAAAATGGTATAGACTGTTATGAGATATTTTGTCCTGTTGTGAAAATGACATCAATCAGAACTATTCTAAGTCTAGTAGCAGCTGAAGATTTGCATCTTGAGCAGTTAGATGTAAAGACAACCTTTCTCCATGGGGATTTGGAGGAAGAGATATATATGCAACAACCACAAGGATATGAAGTAAAAGGGAAGGAGAAACTAGTGTGCAGGTTGAAGAAGAGCTTGTATGGCTTAAAACAGGCTCCAAGGCAGTGGTATCTAAAATTTGACAGGTTTATGTCTGAACAAGGTTATACTAGGTGTCACTCTGATCATTGTGTTTATCTCAAAAGACAAAATGATGGCAGCTATATTATATTGTTATTGTATGTAGATGACATGCTTGTTGCAGGTTCTAACATTCAGGAAATAAATGTGCTCAAAAGGAAATTGGTAAACTCATTTGCAATGAAGGATTTGGGTGCTGCAAAATAAATCCTTGGTATGAGAATAACAAGAGACAGGAAGAATCACAAATTAACATTGTCTCAAAGTGAGTACATATAAAAGGTGTTGAAAAGGTTTAATATGCAGAATGCAAAACCAATTGGTATACCTTTGGATAGCCATTTCAAATTAAGGAGGCGTGTCCCAAGACTCAGGAAGAAATGGCTCATATGTCTAAAGTTCCATATGCATCAGCAGTTGGAAGCTTAATGTATGCAATGGCCTACACAAGGCCCGATATTGCACATGCAATGGGAGTTGTAAGCAGGTACATGAACAATCCAGGAAAAGAACATTGGATGGTTGTGAAGTGGATTCTCATGTATTTGAGAGGTACCATAAATCAAGCATTATGCTTTGGTGGTTCAAACATTGCTCTACAGGGATATATTGATGTAGATATGGCAGGTGACAAAGATAACAGAAGGTGCACGATAGGATATGTATTTACTGTAGGTGGAATATTTGTCAGTTGGGTTTCAAAACTGCAAAATGTTGTTGCACTCTCAACAACAGAAGCAGAGTATGTTGCTGCTACAGAGGCTAGTAAAGAAATGATTTGGTTACAAAGGTTTCTGGATGAATTGGGTAAGAAGCAAGAGTAGGGTAGGTTATACAATGACAGCTAGAGTGCCATACATCTTGCAAAGAACTCTGCATTTCATTCCAAGACTAAGCATATACAACTCAAGTACCATTTCATATGGTTAGCATTGGAAGATGGATAGTTGAAGCTAGAAAAGATACACATTAGCCAGAATCCTGCAAATATGCTAACAAAAGTTGTGACTAGGGAGAAACTGAGAATCTACTCAATTTCAATTGGTCTTCAAGTATGATGAAGAAGATGAGAAACAACTAGGTCCAAAGTGGAGTCTTTTTCCAACAAATGAAGCAGTGGTGGAGTTACTATAATCAGTCTCCAAGTGTAAGATTGTTGGGTGTAGAGCCTGATTATCTTTTGTATTCAAAGGTTTCAGCCGGATGTATACCCTAGGAAGATTATACACCCCTCCATGCAGGGGGTGCAGGGGAGACTTTCCCCCCTCACAGGGGTTCGAGGGGTTGATCCCCCCTGGTTAGGGGGTCTAGGGGCCAGAGGGCGTTGCAACCGAAGCTAAAAGCAAATGTAAAATTACCTTGTAAAAGTCTAGTAATTTCTAGTCAATCTGGGTCGTTCATTAGGCAGATGATCTGATGGTAGAAGTTATGTTTAATTTAGGGTTTTTTGCCATAGAAGGCAACCCCTCACTATATACGAGAGAATTGTATTGCGTCTAGATATATTAGATCTGTATTCTGAGTGAGGAAGAGAGAGGAGATTGAGAGCGAAGAGGGAGTTACAGTGGATCTGATGTAGGTTGTATCTCTTCATTTTGGTGGATAATATAAAAAAAGAAGGACTGACTGTTTATCCGTGGATGTAGCCCAAACTAGGTGAACCACGTATATCCGTGTCTCTCTTGTTTTATGCATTTTCTGTGTTTATATTTCTGCAATATTTTATGTGTTCCATTGCTTTGTAATATATAATTTTCTAACAAGAATAGCTACATCAGTTTTCCCGCATTGGTTTTTCTGGGGACATTAGTCCAAAAATAATGGTGTCACTTGTGTGCTTGTTTTCTTTTAGTTGATGATCTGTAGATGTTGTGACTGTATTGTGTTTATTTTGGTGTTTAAATGTATTAAATAACTTCAAATTTAAACAACAAGAAGAAATAAACCAACAAAATACAAAATAATTTTCTAACGGATAGACTTAGAAAATTCAACATGGTATCAGAGTGTGGTTGCAGATCACAGGAAAACTGAAGGCATCAACTAAGTAGAGAATTTGCAGCAGATTTAGTTGTCCCAAGTGACAGAGCTGATCCTTGCATAAGGCAACAGAGGAAGGAGTGATGCAGAGGGACTATGTCATTAGTCTTGGCTAGAGAGAGGCTAGTGCAGAGGTCGAGGAAGGCAGAATCAGGCTCACGTAGAGGCTAGGAGGGCTAACGTAGTTGGCTAGGGGAGCTGATTTTCTGGTGTCGGGGTTGCACTGAGCCTAGAGGCTCAGTCCTTCAGTTGCTGGGGTGCAGGAGGTTGTGGGTAGTTTGTGGAGCAAAGCTGGTGGGGTACTATGGTCAGAACAATACCTAACAAGGCAAGACCCAGGTGGAAGGAGTTTCTGTCGAGGTGGATTTCTAGCCAAGGAATCCGGATCATTGTTGCAGTTGTACAGACGATTAGAGTGGGGCAACTTGATGTTGGTAGAAGGATTTCCAGGAGGGAAATCGAGACTCAGAGGGAGTCTAGAAGAGAAATTCTAGACAGGAAGTAGAGAGACTTAGAGGAGTCGAACTAAGAACTTCCAGATGGGAAGTTGAGAGACTTAGAAGGAGTCAAAACGAGAACTTCCAGGAGGGAAGTAGAGAGACTCAACAGGAATCAAATAGAGTACTTCCAAGTGGGAAGTAGAGAGACTCGGAGGAGTTGATAGAGAAGAGTAGAGAGACGGTTGTGAATGGATTGAGGGATCAAGATAGGTTTGACGAAGCATCCAAATTTGTGGCTTGGAAGGCCATGATCCTGTCCATTCTAGACAAATATTGCATCAAGGCATTTTCCTTGAAAGTAGTGGAAATCCTATTTGACCCAGCTAAAAATGAGAAGTACGAGGAGGCAATGGCCAGGGCAAAGTAAATCATCCTTGATGGGGTCAAGGATCATGTGGTCGAACACATTGCTGAGAAGGAAACGACAAATGAGATGTGGGAAGCCCTGAAGAAATTGTACCAGCATACTTCCGTACAGAGGAATATGTTACTTGAGAATCAACTGCAGTCATACCAGATGCAGAAGGGGGAGTAGATAGATCACTTCCTGGTCAATTGAAGGAGATCCGGGACCTACTAACTTCCATAGGAGCCACACTCGATGAGTAGATGTTGGTGAGGAGTGCACTTAACACAGTCTTCGAGGAGTGGGAGACATTTGTCCAGAGCATACTAGGTAGGGCAAGTATTCAAGATTGGGAAGAGCTGTGGGCAACTCTTTGCCAGGAGGAGATCAGGTGGTTGAGAAAGGAAAGAAGTAGTGGGAAAGTGGTCAGGATTAAGAAGGAAGAGGAAGAGGATGCATCTCTAGCATCTGTGAAAAAGTAGGATAAGAGGAAGAAGAAGGACATCTCCAAGGTCAAGTGCTTCCATTGTGGGGAACTGGGTCACTATGTGAACCAGTGTTCGAGGAAGAAGAACAAGGGAGAGGCTTTCGAGTCCAAGGCAGCACTAGTGAAGGCAAAGAAGGAGGTCGAGGAGGATGGCGATTGTGCCATGAGTGCTCATGTTCCAGTTGAGAAGAAGTGGGGAGACATTGAGCTGTAGTCAGGAGGACTACAGGCAATGAGGGGTAGGATCCTTGAGGTACCCAACCTCTTGGATTATACCTTGCTACAGGAGCCTTGAAGAGGAGTAGTAGGACTGATGGATATAGGTAGAGAGAGATGCAGATGAAGCGACAGAGATTGCTATAGTGTAGGAGTCATGGGGCAGCACGAGGCTAGCAAGCTGCAACTGTGCAAGAGGAACAGGTGTGTTGCACTAGTGCAGGATTTCACAGAGAGGTGTGCAATGGTGCGAGATGCAGGGAATTGTTGCAACAATGTAGAGGCTAGTAGAGGGAGCACTTGTTAGCGGCATAGAGAGATTCAACATTAGGAGTGTTTATAGCCTGACAGGGATGTCAGAAGTTGGGTGGATCAGTTACTTACTTCTTAGTAACTGAGTTTCAGTGCAGTATCAGTATGCAGTAGCACGATGCAACATGATGAGAGGGGGATGCAATGTAGATGTAGTGTTGGGAGGATGGACCAGCAGCAGAATAGATGCAGAGGGAGCTTCCGTATGGATGCAACACTGGAAGTGGCAAGGCCATGGGTAGTGGTACAGGATGCAACAGTGCAGCGGATGTTGGGTGGGGAGGCCTAGCATCAGCACAGGGACCAGTGCTGAATGATCAGGGTAATGCTCAGTGAGGAGTATTACTAGAGCACAGTCCTCGTTAAGAGGGAGTTTTGATTTGGGGTAGCATCGGATATGCTCTAGCCATGAAAATTGGTGGAGAGGCTAAATCACATTAGATCCGCAGGACTCGAAAATGGTTTGGGCATATTGTACCTGATTTGGGAGATATTAAAGTAATTAATATTTTAAATGGAGTTCCTAAGTCTAAACTTAGGAAAAATAAAATATTAATGGGTATTAACATAAAATTGCGTTAGAAGGTTACAAAAGTCATGGATCAAGCCAAATCTAATCTTAGCCATTGATTAGAGATTTAATCTCGGCCATTGATAGACCAATGAGAAACGTATAAGAAGAGGATTGAGGGTCAGTTGGAGAACACACCAAAGTGATCATTCATTCATTTTGCTAGAGTGGTGTTGCTAAGCAAAGTTGAAACAATGATCAATAGTGAGGGGCAGTGAGTACGAGGCAGAGAGGCAGGGAAAATACTGGGATACTAGCATAGAAGCAAAGAGAGTGAGAGCAACAACCAGTGCAGGCTACACAAAGCTTAGCAGAGGTAGCAAAGAGCTTAGAGGGATTGCGTCATCCACGCAGAGGGCAGAGGGAGTGATGCAGAGGGTCTCAGAGGTTGCGCAATGCCTTAGAGAGCTAACACAAAGGGTCCTAGGGTTGATGCAGTTCAACAAGAGCCTGACGCAGAGGCCAAAAGGGTCAGCACCGAGCTTCATTTGTGCCGGACAGAGTTTTGTCGGACAAGATTTCTGAATACCTGTTTCTGAATATAGAGGTATTATTGCCATGTATTTTTTCTATGTCGGGTGAGCCGATTAGGCATCCAGTTGTACTTAGAAAGACTGCATAATAATATAACCCCCAGAATAGCTGCACTGATTTTCCTGCATTGGGTTTTTTTGGGGACATTTGTCCAAAAATAATGGTGTCACTTGTGTGCTTGTTTTCTTTCAGTTGATGATCTGTAGATGTTGTGACTCTATTGTGTTTATTTTGGTGTTTAAATGTATTAAATAACTTGTTCGAATTTAGACAAGAAGAAGAAATAAACCAACAGAATACATAATAATTTTCTAATGGATATAGCAAATTCAACAGCTAATATGTAATGATCTATATATGGTCTAGTAATCTATGATGGGTTTAATATGTGATCTAGTGATTGATTTAGTCTGACAATGATTTAGAATCAATTTTTCAATATTTTGAGATCTATATGTAGGTCTTCTTAAGGAGAAGCATGTACATATGTGAGTATGACTCATAACAGTAGCATATATATTCCGACATATGGTTGATCAGGGTTTGTCGTAGTAATAGTTGGTTTATGTGATGGGAAAGAATGTTTAGCTTATTGGTGAGTAGTTATGCATTGATATGATCTATCTTGGTTTATTTTGATCTAGTTGTATTGATTGATTAAGATTCAATGATTGATTTGATGATTCAGTTGGTTCAGTGATTGAGTGATTTGATATATTGATTGGTTTCATAATTATTATTTTGTATTGGGCTTAAATGATGGTAGTGGTTCCAGTTTTGAAAATATGATGAAAAGTGGCCTACAAGTTTGATGTTGAGAGTTAGGTGGGTCTAGTGTGAAATATTATGAAATGCGGTCCATAAAGGTGCTGAGGGTTGGAGCCTTCAGTAAGGAAGTCAAAGCTTCCTTCCAGCAGTAGCTGGAAAATTTGATCAAGGGGTTGAAGCTCCCTTCTAGTATGAGTTGGAGAACAAGAGAAGGTTGTAGCCTTCTGAAGGTGGGTGCCTGCGTACTGGTATGAGTCTGTGGTAGTACAATATTGTAAGGTGTTTTCGTTTATAATAGAAAATGAAGACAAAGACGACGATAATGGTGGTTTTCTCCCACATTGGGTTTCCACCTAAAAATCCTAGTGTCCTCATGTATTGATGTGCTTCTTATGTGTGATGGTTAATTCTGTTCTTACTACTATTCAATTAAAATATAATGAAGTAATGACACATTGGTTAAAATAAAAAAGATGATGAAATATACGAAAAGATAGCTAACTAGATATACATTGTTTTTCTTCATCATAGTCACGTAAATACACTAATTTACTTAATGAAACTAGTGTATAGAAATGTGAATAGTAAATTGAAAGGTTTAAGTAAGTTTTAAAATATTGATTCACCTCCCCTCTCAGTATTTTTCCCAACAATTGGTATCAGAGTAGGTCACTTCAGTTGAAGCTTAACCTCTTGGAGCGAATCAAGAATAATGGGAAAGAAGAAGACAACTCGAAGGAAGGAGTTAGAAAACTGTGGTAGTGATAGTGATATATTAGATGCAGTGAGAACTACAGATGTCAACAAATATTCAGTCCTGGGGGCACCCCGCTTTCTATTGATCAAGACTGAAGAGGACGGTAATAAATAATTATCAGGTATGGGTTCTTGTTCTAATTGTGGTCCATTTCCTTTTCTATGTAATGATGATGATGGCAAATATGACAATGAATCAATTGAACTTGCACTCATGGGTAAAAGTGAAAGTAAGCATTCTAAAGAGAAAATAGATTAAGAAATGATGGTCCTAGAAGCAATAAAACAAGGAAAGTCAGAAACAATGGAAAATGAAGGTGTACCTATTCTAATGATAATTATGAACAATGGAAAAAAAATATGAAGTCTAATCTAATGAACCTTGATGTTTGGTATTTAGTATCCAATAACTTCACCAAATTCCTCCATTAGATGACGGACTGCAAAAGAATAGTAATGCATTATGTGACATCATTAATAACATACATGATTCAACATTAAATAGGGTTATGCATTATGAAAGCTATAGGGAATCCATGAAGAAAAACCAAATCAAGGTTGCCCATCAAGAGAACTATCAGGTAATCTTATTTCTAACAATATGTCAAATGATGAACATGATGGAGTTATTGATTCAAAAGAAGACAGGTTAGAAGAAATTTTTAATATTAGAAGAAAACTTGATCTTGCTTTGAAAAATATTATTAATCTCAAAGATAAGTTGCAGGCATATGATAACATGGATCATATTAAATCAGTAAATGTTGTAGTAGAATCTGAAATATCTTGTGAAGGCCTTGAAGTAGAGATTGTCTCTCTAAAAGCATATATTGAGAAGTCAAAAAACAGAAATGAAGAACTACTTCAAGAATTTGAGTAATGAGAGAATGGGTTGAAGGAAGAAATTATCAACTTAAAGGAGAAAATGGAAGAATGAATGAGAAAAAAATATCTTGAAAAGGAAAAGCAATACCAAAGAATGGAGGTTGAGGTAAACATTCTAAAAGGTCAATTAGAAGAAAAGGATAAACATTTGAGATTTCAAGATAGTAATGAGATTTTGGATAACATTCTTAGTAGTCAAAGGGCTCCTTACATTAAATCTAGTGTTGGTTTTCATGAAACTATTAAAGGAGAATCTAGTTCACAAGCTACTACAATGAATATAAAGGGTAAAAATGCAAAACCTGAAGTGCTCAATAAAGAGATGAAAAGTCAACCTAATCAATAAAAAAGGAAAGTGAATCTTCAAAGGAAATCATTTGCTCCTAACTATAGAAGTGATAATCCATTCTCTCCTCTGGTCAATAATGTTGAATGCTTTATATGTCATAATTATGGACATGTTGGAGCCAATGATAGAAGAAGATTGTTTGAAGAAAGGAGTCATCTCACAAGAAGTACATCAACTCCTAGGTACTTAGGTTTCTTCAATGGATATTATTTTACTTGCAACATATTTGGTCACAAAGCTATTGATTGCAATAGAAGGAATATGAACAAAAAATATTACGATTTCTTTGCTCTCTTTTCTAGTCATATAAGTTGTTATGACTGTAACAAGTTTGGGCGTGTAGCAAAAGAATGCAAGAACAAATCAATGAATCTCCATAGACAACATGGCAAGAAATCAGATAAGAATACTAATAGACCTGAAAATGATGAATCCTCTAGCATTTCACATAATAAGTAGAAAGAAGATGAACATATAAGGTGTGGTCTTGCTCTCTCCTCGTTTGAAGATAAAGATGAATGATACATAGACAACATATGCTCTCATCAGATGACTAGAGATAAGAGTAAGATGGTGTCTCTCAGGGAAAACCAAGATGCTAAGGTTATTCCTGGAAATAATGCTCCAACAAAAGTTCTGGGAAAAGGTAGAGACAAAATTAATAAACATAGAAGGGCAACTGATACTTTATTAGTTCAAGGGATAAAGTGAAATATTCTATGTGTAGGGGCAGATAATGTAATTGTGTTTACATCAACCAAATGTAAGGTCATAGATGAAAAAACTTGAAAGGTAATATCAAGAGGATATATAAATCCAAACAAATTATATGTGTTTAAAGAGAAAAAATATCGCAAAAATGAGGAGGATATTTCCTCTTCTTCAAACTCAAAGTAAAATAATATGGTCTCTACTGCAGTACATCGTTCACTCATAATGACTACAAAAATGATGTGAGGTACATGACCTCATGTTGAGTCCCAAACTTACATCTTCCCTACATACCTTTCTAGCATTCTTCTCCAGTTACTTGAACCTCCAAGCTATCAAGTCATTGCATATTAGTGTAAAAAGAGCATATAAATGGTTTCCTAACTATGTCTTGTGATTGCTGTTTGATTTAGATTTTTGCTCAGTCAGGTGCGCAATCTTGTCACTTTCCGTAGCCAAAATCCGTTTCCGCAGCCTTTTTGTTAAAGTCTATGCTACAGGTGTCTACTTAAGAATCCGGCCACATGGGCAAGCTACAAATGATGTGGACATGGAATGTGTCCCCTTGGTTCAGCTGAATCACTCACAGAAGCCCGCGGTCAAAGCCAGTCAAATGGTGGTCAACACTAGGAGTTTTGCGGTGGCAGGACTCTGTTTTTCATCACGAGGAGGATTGCGTGGCAAGATCCTGAGATTTAGGAGGTGTGCTAACACTTGGGGAATGCCCGCGAATCGAATCCAACAAACCACCCTCCTTGGATTTATTTCCCACAAATACCATGCTACTAGATTTTTGAATATGGTCTTTTACGCGTCTGTCTACCAGCGCAGACCTTAGGAATTAGTTATGTATTTCCTGCTATAAATAAAGCATCTTCGTATGCGTATAGGCTAGCTGATGATATGTAATATTGACTGTTTTTACGAGCCATCGTGCTGTGACTTAGTCTTTATTTTATGAGTGTATTGCAATATATGAGAAGACACTGATTTTGAGTTCAAATCCGTGATTGGTTTTTGATTGGTCGAGGTTGCAGAGGGCCCCTGTACACCAAGGTCCTGTATTTACTGTATAGCTTCATGTTTTCTTCATTTACGCTCTTGATGCCATAGATGCTTGTTGTATATATTACATTTCTCATGGTATTTATGTTGTTTGCTGTCCATAGCTTCTTTTATGCTTTCAATTGATTGTCAACTGATCAGTGTTTTCATTTCAGGTTCTAATAGAAAGCCCGAGCAAGTGCATTTTGATGACTAATGACATGATGGAATTATCTTGTCCTTCTGCTAATTTGTTTTCTTAGTTCTAATTCCAACACTATTTATTCCTTTCAGTTTTTCTTTGTTCATTTACTTTTCTACAAGATAGATATTAGACTATTCATATAATTTTTCAGTTACCTCCTATAGCCAGAGCGAGTCGAATGGTGAGGGATTGAGTGTGAATGTATAGTTTGATACTAGTTTTATTTTTCTGCAAGTTAGTGATTAGATTACTCATGTCATTTTTGGTTACCTCCTATAGCCAGAGCGAGTCGAATGGTGAGGGATTGAAGTATGAATGCGTAGTTTGATCTTAGTTTCATTTTATGCAATTTAGATATCAGATTACTCAATTTGTTTACGATTACCTCCTATAGCCAGAGCGAGTCAAATGGTGAGGGGTCAGAATATGAGTTGATGTAATATGATTTAGTTTACTTTGCTTACAGTTTTTGAATTGCTTTAAGTTCAGTTTTATTTTTATACATCAGCAAGGATACTGGGTTTCATAGTCACTAGCTCACTGTTTGGTTTAATTAGAATTTAGGTACATTTTTATTTTCTCTTAGTAATTGATTTCATCATTGCAAGTTTGAAAACCTTTTTGAAAACTTTGATTAGGATTTTCATTTGCATTAGACACTTTAGGAAACCAACAAAAAAAAAAACCCAAAACAAAATAAAATCTATAAAACAACGAAGTAAGAAAAAGGTTAACTAAGCACATATGGTGCACCACACTTCATCAGTTTACGATACCCGGATTGATAATTTATGTAGAGAAATTTAAGACTTTAAATTGACTAGACATGATGTATGGTGTAACAATGTGTCTTGCAGCTTTCTCTTAATTCAAAAGCCTCCTCATAGGCCAGCACATTTTCACACATGTATTTAAACTATTTTAAGACTAATATTTAACACTTGTAATGCATGTTTCTTTAACCAATGTTTAACACTTGAACTAATTCATTTGTTGTAATACATATACGTTAAGGAAAATGTGTTGTATATGTTGTTAATGATATCTCACCCATGTTGACTACTCTCCCAGACTTCAAATAGAACTTTCATAGAAAACTTGCTATAACAACCATTGCACTCATGAGGAGTAATCCATTGAGTTTTATAAATGTTATCTTACCTTGTGTGTTGTGATTGCCACATCCGTGTGGACTGTTCCACCAGATGTTGTCCATGTCTTGTCGTGTTGTGTGTTCCTAGCAGAGTTGGGACTACTCACAACTGACTTGGGACTCACTCCCACCCTCTCCCTCTACAGTGAAGGAACCATTGACACAAGTGACACTTACAATCACCAGGAACATGAACCTCACTTCTTGAAAGAAAAATCATACAACTCTCCTATGTTGACAAGTAAGAGTTGAGGAAAATATTTAAGATAATGGAAACTGGACCATCATAACAGATGGGACTCCCACACCAAATAGTGTGAGGTCTAGTTGGGACTTCATACCGAGGTGATCCCCTAAATGTTGGCAGGTCCAACACTGTTAACAACTCTACACTAACAAAACCATGATGGGAATAGACAAATAGCATATACTCTGAATCAAACAAAAACCATGTTTGAACCACAGAATGGAAAACATCATACATATATCACTTTGTACTCCTAACAATAGTAAAATATACATGACACACACAATAACGCTTATGTCCTAACTAATACATGGTATTAATACAAAACACTACATCAAAACCAACCATAGAACAAGATGATAACCCATGACCCTTCAAGGCAACAAAACCTTTGTAATACGTAGACCACATATACTTTGCTTAGATAATCAAATATGCATAATACATTTCTACATTATAAAAACAGCATATACATTGCATTATGGCACTTATCCATCTAGCACTAACAACCCTTCAAACACACTATTAGCAATACAAAACATAGTTGTTACATTCCAACAAAATTGTACACTAATATGAACAACATCTCGGCTTCAGATAACCAGATATAAAACACACTATACCTAGTCATAATCTCGATCCCATACATTTTTCCTCTACAAAATGCTATCTAAGGCTAATAACATTTTTATTGCATCCTCTATACATAGCCATACACAATCAACAATGAATTCATCATTCAATTAAACTCTAGATCACACCATCACACAAGTCATTTTCATTGTGCATACTCGGCCATATCACTTCAATGGAGAGCTCAACCTATAACTCAAGTCTATTTTTCTTCTAAGTGTGCACACATTAAAACACATTCTATAGGGGGTACACAATGTATTTTACCAATGAATGATCCATCACTTAACACTCATATGTGCAGCTTTGCAAAACATATTTGATACATCTCATAGCCAATACATGCTCAACTCACTTGTAATATACAAAGTTCAATCCTTTTAAACTACTAGAGTATATTTTTCCCTCTAATGTGTCTTGAAAATGAAACAATAAAATCCTAATTTAATTTTGTTCTTGAATTAAATTAGGAATAAAATTGTAATTCCAAATCATAAGACAACTTGTACAAGATAACTAAGTTAATTTGACTTAGTTGGATCAGTTGATTCGAGTTGAGATTCTAACTTAAGTCATGTAGAGTATCTCCTACATTATAGGCGCCCTAGTTGAGTTTATTTTGAGTTGTAATTAATTAATTCAGTTTAACTGATTTAAATACAGTGAAACTAGTTCCAACTGATGGAGGAACAATTAGGAGGTCAGATAGTGGGGTGTTGTTTCATGTGTTCAACTGGCTAACTGATTATTCACTCATAAATAACTCATGCATGTCAGATATGAGAGTTACCCAGTTGAGATTGGAGTTCAAGGATAGTGTACTATTAGCTGTATGATCATATGAATTGTACAGTTGGTGCATGTAGTCAGAGGAAGGCCTATGAGGATTGCATAATTCATATTGAGGAATTTCCCTAATTAATAGGGGGTTAATTCCCAAGGAAACAACATAATGAAATAGGGACTTGGGCAAGCATAAAATTGGTTAAGTATTGGCCCAAGCTTGTCTAGGAAGTAGTGAGACAGATAGAGATAGTGCATAGGTTACCAGGGCTTAAGAAAAGAATTGTAATGTTCTCATATTTTCTAACTAATGCAGTGTACATATAGCAGGGGTTTTTAGATGTGGCTTTCCCCGGGAAATCATTGTGTAATGTTTTTATTGAATTCTTTCTCTTGTATGCTTCGTGATTTCATGATCGTTTAATTGTTTTCGCTGATGAGTAAAGTAGATTCCATTATATTGTTTTAGTAAATTACAGTTAGAAGTTTGAATATACAAGGGATTTCCACATGGTATCAAAGAAAAAATCACTCTAGAAGAGGAGAATATGAGTTTGTATTTTGTAGGTGAAATCAAATTTGCAGTATCATTCTTTAGAGCCAACAAGATGTTGTTCTACGGATTGAAACTCGAATATGCCCTTGAGGGTAGTTCGAACTATATTTCTTGGAAGGACGGGATGGAGGTAGTGTTGGAAGATAATGGGTTCAAGGAATTCATAGACAAAGATATTCCAAAGCCTCTAGCAACTGATGGTCAAGATTTGGTAGAGTGGAGGAAATGTGTTGCAAAGGTGAGAAGGATCATACTAGAAGGATTTTTAGATCATATTATCCCAAACCTCCATAGGAAGGAGATTCCATATGCAATGTGGAAGGCCTTGACATACCTATTTCGTAACAACATTGACCACAGGAAGCTAGCATTGAAGGACAAGCTTAGGAAAATCAATATGGAGAAGGGCGACACAATGCCAAAGTACTTGAACATGTTCACCCAATGTCAGGATGAGCTTGGAATTATTGGAGTTACAGTTGTTGAAGATGATCTAGTCAACCTAGCACTTCTAAACATTCCCAGGAACTGGCACAACTACCATAATTTAGTAAATGGGAGGGAGAAGATACCAAAGTGGGAGCGTTTTGGTCTGAATTGGTGCAAGAAGAGATTCAACATAACACCAGAGATGGATCTTCATCCAAACATGATGATGAGGATAGTTGTGCCTTGGATAGAAAGGAAAAGAAAAGGAAAGGGAAGTCATTCCATTCCAAATCAAATTCTAGTCAAGAAGGAAAGAAGAAGGACTTGTCAAAGATTAATTTTTTTCACTATCAAGAGATGGTACACTATGCCACGAAGTGTCTGCACAAGAATACTGACAAGAAGCCCTCAGGAGGAGTGGTAGGTGAATCTATTGCTTCACAATTCGATTTCTATTTCGTCCCCATTGCTTGCATGGTGAAATCAGTGATGGGTAGTGTGTGGTATCTGGATAGTGGAGCCTCATTCCATATGACCATAAAAAAATAATTATTTAATGAATTGGAGGAGAAGGACCTCCATATTCACATCAAAATGAGAGATGATGGAAGGTATAGCGCAATCAGCATCGATATTGTTACTTTTCAGAGGGAGTCTTGTTCTCCTCTCACATTAAAATATGTCATGTATGTTCCGAGTCTAACAAAGAATTTGGTTTTAGTTGTCATGTTAGAGGACTTTGTCTATGATGTGATATTTAACAAAGGAAAGGATTTCCTTCATCATATAGCCTTAGTACAAGTGAAGTAAATCGGGGTTCGGGTGAAGAACCTCTACAAATTGGATGTAGAAGATTCTATCACTTTGAGCACAAAAGCAGAGAAGGTCCAGAGCCGAGACATCAGTGAATTGTGGTACAGAATATTGAGCCACTGGCACCACAAAGCTTTGAACATCATGCAGCATATTTTACAAGACTTCCTAAGGGGGCACAAGAGCAAAGAAATACATGCAAAGGGTGTACATTGGGGAAGTACACCAAAGCCACATTTCACGCTAAAGGCAATCGAGCGCAGGAGATCCTTGAAAGAGTTCACTCAAATTTGTGTGGACTGTTCTCGACAACCTCCATGACCAAGCATAGGTATTATGTAAAATTTGTAGATGATTTCTCATGTAAGTGTTGGATTTTCTCAATGAAAAAGAAAGATCAAACATTCTCTTAATTTTGTGAATTTAAAGCACTCGTTGAGAAAGACACTGGCAGTAAAGTGAAGGCTCGTAGGAGTGGTAACGGTGGATAATATGTGTTTAATGAATTATGTGCAACATAAGGCATTCGATGGGGGTTAATAGCACCCGATAACTCATAACATAATGGGGTGGCTAAAAGAAAGAACACAAGTATTGTGGGAGCTGCACGGGAAATGTTACATGATCAGTTTCTATCGTTGCACTTGTGGGTTGAAGCATGAAACATAGTTGTATATGTGTAGAACAAGAGTCCCTATTGGATTCTCTATACGAGTACACTAGAAGAATATTTTTCAGGTGAAACCAGATGTGGCACACTTCAGGATTTTTGGTTCAAGAATTTACTATCATGTTACCAAGGATGCAAGTGGTTCGTAGAGATGTGAAGTTATATGAAGAGAAGGCCATGAGATGTTCCCTTGAGAGTGAGCTTCAGTTACATGCAGATGATGATATTTTAGATCCAAATGAAGAACCTCAAGATGATGTGGAGAAGCCACATGTAGAGGAGAAAAGAGTAGAAACACCCACTCCTGTAGATATTTCCAGAGATGGGAGGAAGTGCACTAGAGAGGATGACAGATTGATGCATGATTCTAGAGAGAATGTGGGATCACCCACATCACAATGTATTCATGTGAGGTTTCTAGATCAGTACGCTAACTACATGGCTCTGATGAGTGAGAGTATAGAGATTGAGACATACTCATTTGAGGAATCAGCGCAACAATGAATATGGGTTGATGCCATGGTAGAGGATTATGACTCCATTATCAAAAACAGTGTTTGGGAAGTTGTCCCAAGACTAGAAGAAAGGTCATTGGTGACTTCCAGATGGCTTTGAAATGTATTCAACTGACATTTCAGAGTGTGGAGAAACACAAGGCTATATATGTGTCCAAAGGGTTCTCTCGGGTAGAGGGAATTGATTACAAGGAGACCTTTGATCCAGTAGCAAGGTTGTTATAGAAATTTTTGGGCACTTCAACCCCAATCATAAATGTCGATAAACTGAGGGCTCCTAAGTCCCTAAAAGTGTTGCTTCACTGCCTAAAGGAACAAGGTCAGCTGATTACATCATCTACCAGAAGTTCTCCACTGAAAAATTACTCATAAATGGTCAAAACTAGACCATAATGAAAGCTCAGTGCAGAGGGTGTGATGCATATCACCTTCCCAATGTACAAGGTGTGATTCATACTAAATTGCTCCTCTGTAGGGTGTGATGGTCAAGAATGGACAAATGGTAGGGACAAAATGCGAGGTGGAAGATCATGGAATCTTCCAGAAGCTTCCCCTCTCACACTTGCCTCTCTATTTTCGACCAGGGATGAGTAAGAGATCATCATTCTCCAAGTGGAAGCAGGAACTATCAGAGAGAGGACACTAATCAAGATCCCAGAAGACGTATCACCTCTCTGTAATCATCTATATATGGATCCCTCATCATAGAGATCCAGAGGCTGGAATTCTGTATCTTATAGAGAAGTGTTGTTGGTTTTCTGGTGTACATTCATAGTGTTGGGTGATCTAAGCTTTTCTTGAGGTGAAGAAGGGCTTCTTAGTTGGAGGATTATGTTGGGTCAAAGCACATGGTTGTGATCCTCTTGCTACTTTTCATCTTAATAAAGCTATTCTTGTTTCCTTCCATATTCTTGTGTACTTGTTTATATATGCATTTATATGGTTAATACACATCTGATCCTGTATTATTATGAATTTAGATCCTTATTTCTTCGATAGTAGTATGTTGCTGTGATTCCACAGGTTATTTTGAAGCTGGGCAGACAAAGAAGAAGCGGCAAAGCTCTATCAAGAAGGAGAGGAAATCAAGCGCAAGACTCATGTTGGTCTTCTTGGTTCTCATCTTGTCTATTTTCATAAAAGAAAACAATAGTAGACTTTGATTGTTTGTTTCTAAGATAGCCACCCATCTTAGTGGGAATAGCAGCATTCGAGTGGACACTATTCCCAGATAACAAAATGACGACTCCACTGGGGAACGACTAGATTACTTGTTAGCATATCTATTCTTGTTTCTTTTATAAACTTACAAACAGAGCCTGAAGTCAAGCCAACTAGCCTTCAAACTGCATTTGTTATACAAATGCAAAGTAGATCAATGCTGCTTCAGTCTATCTCCGGGTTTTTTTTTATGAATTGAACAGTAGATCTGCAAGAAATCTAATTGCCCTAAGTGGTGGCTCTAGTAACCTCTTATATCACCCCTGTGTTTTACATACACTGATCTTTACTTATTCGGCCTAAACACCTGAATTAGATTGCAAACTGTGAGTGAAATCCTATTTGAAGTCTCGCACTGCTACCATTGCACCCTGCCTTCAAGGAAGTCTTTATGCATCGCACTTCCCGAGTGCAGTAGGTGCGCTACATACTGATTTCACTGTGTAACAGGTGCGATGGTCAGGGAGGGTTAACTTTACCCTCAGACTGTGGATTTTTCTCACTGTTTTCAGTCCTATTCAAGAGTTTTGCTATCTGTAGTCAGTGTACTTCTGTGAAAACCCCTTTCTCTTGCATTATTCCGCCTCCTTAGTGCAAAGAACCATAAATGTTTTTATGTATTGTGCGTCATTTTTAGTTCTCTTTTGCAAAAAAGTAGCATAGTCGAACTGTCGTCTCTAGATCTGAAAGTGTCGTAGCTGTCATTTTCAGTTTTAGGAAACAATCCCATTGTTCTTGATAGTTGATTATACAGTTTCTATTGCATAGGATTTGAATAAATAGTTTTAAAGTGTCGAAAAGCAATTTTCATTTCAAAATCGCAAAGTGTCTCTCTTGCTTTCACTTCATTTTGAAAAAAGAATTTTGTTGAGTACTGTCGCTTTAAAAGTAATTCAGATTTGCACATAGCTTTCTTAACATCATTCATACATTAAGAAGGCTGAAAACAGATACATGCATGTACATTTGCATTTTGATTGCTTGGTTTGATTTAGGACTGTGCATTTAGTGTGTGCTCTGTGCTCTGTGAAGAAAAGATTCTTGACTTTCTTCCCTTAGTAGCTAGGATTTTCATTGTTGAAAGAAGATTAAACATTTGTTTGTCATCTTAGACTGCATTTTAGGAATTATATACACATCACGCGGTGAAACTGAAAGGCAAATTGTTAAGCAATATCAACTTAAAATAAATTCAACGAATCTAACAACGCTTTGGAACTTAACGCACAACATCTAGAGGTCTAAGCTAGAGACGTATTCCGACGTTGTAAAGCCTGGTAACTGTTGTTTTCGGTGTTGGTTGGGTGATTCCTCCACTCTGAGATGGAAAGTGCTAGTACGGACTTGTGCTCCCACGTACCGTCGAGTATATATTGGGAGACCACAATAGGCTACCTCCTTTATCCTTAGGAAGCCGTGTTTGTTGCCCTATCGATCGCAATGCACTGAACACATCATTCGGGAAGATTGACTATCGTACCGTAATAAGTATTCTACAGTTTTGCGATTGGTTTGGTAATCCTCTCTGCCTAGATCTCCAAAGAAGTCCATTTTGCTCCTTTTCCACCCGTAAAGGAAAAGTCCTGAGGGCTTGTCACTTCAGGCTCAATAAAAATCGAAGGCGACTATATTGTTCTTTGTTTTTTCTCGACTCTTTAAAATTGGAAAAACAAGTTGTGTCAAAGCGTCTAAAATTTATTTTAATCGGAATAATGTCATTGTTCCCTCGTTGGTCTTAGAAATTAGTCTCCCTTCATTGCAAGTTCCTGTAGAATCGCTAGGAAATATTTTGGATAGACTAGAGATGTCTGAACAACTGTCGACATCCAGGACTGTGTCATCTGATGCAGAAATAGCAAAACCTCCTGCTGCTACTCCAACAATGTTCGCTGGTGTACCATCTGTCCCGGCAAGTTATCAACAACAAGTCGGAGTCCAATCAGGGACTGTTTCGACGACATGGTCAGTTCCTATTTCTTCATTCGGATTCTCATCTGGTATTTCTAATGTTGAAACTCAACAAATTGAACAAATGTGTCTTCAAAGATCAATCTACCCTTTAAGTACTGGATTTCCACCATATGGGGGACAGTATGCCTTTTCATTGTTCCTTCCTGGAGAACAACCATATGGGAGTTTACAACAAAGTTCAGGTCAAACTAGAATTACATCCAGCGGTTAGGTACCAATACTGCCTCAGCAACCAAGGGTTCTATATTCAATGCAACGAGTCCACCCTATGTCAAATATTCCCACTATACCTGCTATGGTGACTGCATCGCAAGTACAAGCGCTACCTGTTGTATGTCAACCCCAAGTTTCTCAGGTTGTAATACAACAGCCTCTTGTCTCAGTGATTCAATCACAATGTTAGGTTAGTGCCTCCTTATCTAGAGTTACATAGGCTCAAACAGGTAATATGACTCCTCATCTTGGTCAATCATCCAATATTGGAAAACAGCAAATGGTCCAACAACCATGGTTGGTTCAATATCAACAACCACAATTCCAGCAATCATATCAGGGACCTAAGCAACAAGTCTTTGTAAGTAATGGGTAACTACATTTCCAAAGCAGTTATCAACAACCATACTATAATGGTTATGACTATCAACCTTATCAAAGTTACCAACATCAAATACATTATGTTGGTGTGCAAAGAGCCACTGCTCAGGCGTTTCCATCTTATCCTGGGTATGCTTCGCCTAACCTGAATCAATAGTTACCCTTTGTAACAACTCTAGAATTACCACATCTAAACCGGTTGACGAATGATCCAATTTCTTATGCCCCTTGGTGGCCGGCGATTCCACATAAACTTCTGTCAGATATTCCTAAATTTAATGGAAATCCAGGTGAAGACCCGTCGAATCATGTGATGACCTTTCATCTGTGGTGTTCATCAAACACTCTCAATCATGATTCAATCACGCTTCACCTTTTTCAGCGAACATTAACTGGTCTGGCAGCAAAATGGTATATCGAATTACCTAGAGCTTCATTTGATAACTTCAGTACCCTAGCCACAACCTTTTTAACCCATTTTCAGTTACCCATAAGGTACGAAACGGGAACAAAGCTTCTTACCAATTTCAAACAAATGACGACCACTCACATATCCAATCACATTCATGAGTGGCGACATCGTCGTAGAATGGTAAAAACATATGTTCCTGATCAGCTATTGGCTGAATGGTTTATTAATTCTTTGTTACCTACTATTACAGAAGACGTGGCAAAGGGAGGAGTCGTCACTAAAGAGCAAGTTATTGCTCGTGCACAATATCTAGACTTGATTTATACTCAGTCTGGCACGCTCTACAATAAAATCCCTCATGCTCCTAGACCGGAATTTTCCGTTCCTCCCCCTCCTCAATCAAACAAAGACTCTCATGCCAACGATGGCCTGATAGGTACAACAAGCACTAAAATCGTAAAGGCTACGTCGAAAAAAGATCGTACGGTTTCTAGTCAAAATGCAAATGACAAACTTCTTGCCTCGGAGGTTAATGTCGTGTCGACTGACAAAGGCAAAGAACCGAAGCAACTAGGAGGCAAGAAGAAAAAGAAAGGGAAAAAGAAGAAACAAGAGGATTCATCTCCTAAAAATCTTCTGAAAACCCTTCTGGGCAAAGGAAACCTCCTTCAGGGTGTCAGATATGCGATGAGGATCATCAGAAAAGAGATTGTCTATATAAAGCTGAGCTTAGAAAATTCTTCAAGAATTCAAAAGCCTCAGTGGTATTGACTGATCCGTTTCTGAACCCAGGAACAAATCTGGTTGCTAGCGACAATGCTTCCCTGTCCCGACTGCTTATGTTGTCCATTTCGAAACAAAAAAATGATGCTTTGATACCGACAAGGAATAAATACTATGGAAATCCACAGATGTCGAAAAACAAGGCTACAGATCAACCTAGTAGTTCGATAACAACTTCAACCGAAGTTGTGCCACCCATCATTCTTGAGCTAACGATAAAGCCACCAAATGGAGTAGTACACAAATCGACATTTAATCCTCATGCCAGAGTAGCACAACATTATAATATAGTGGAGGATCTGGCCCAATCGCCATCCACTATGTCGACACTTGAGGTACTGCAAAATTGCCCCTCTCAAAAGCAGGCTTTATTATCGGCGATAGGTGGGATTGACCTAGCGGATTCCAATCTTGTGGCCTTTGATCACAAAGGATACGACCCTCAGTTACCAGCTCAACTAGCTTTCCTTATTCAAGTGAAAGACCTCAACAAAACTGTTCATCGAACAATTATTGATGAGGGGGCATCTACATGTATTATGTCAATGAGTTGCTGGAAAAATTTAGGCTCACCACCCTTGTCGCGTTCATCAACGACGTTAAAAGCATTTGATGGGCGAACATACACTCCATATGGGATTTTTAGTAACTTGCAAGTCGAACTGGGGGGAAAAACAGTAGAAATTGATGTTGAAGTTATCAATGGAAACCTCGATTAAAACATCCTACTAGGAAGGCCCTCGATATATGCTATGGCTGCCGTTGTGTCAACGTACTTCAGAAAGATTGCATTTCCTTTCCAAGGAGGAATCACAATCATCGACCAACAAACATTTCTCCCCAACAGTTCACAAGTTACGAGAAGCATTCTGATGATCCATGGAAGCTCTCAGTCGCTTCAAAATATTGGAGTCAGCCTCCTAAAAGACCCTTCCTTAATGGGGACTTTTGCCCTTCCGCCTCCAAGTAAGCTGGCAGAAGTGGCCACAGTGGAAACCTGTCCCATGAGATCTTCTACATCAACAAAAATGAAGAAGAACTCAGAACATTTTGATAGTGTGGATCATCGCGAGGCATTGCCTCCAAGCCCTACCATAGCTACATCATCTGATGATCAATTCAGTGATGTTGTACATTATGTACTGGGGGCATTGGAACCAGATCTTTCCTTCATAACCCCTTATGAGTTTTGATCAAAGGTTTCCATGAGGATAGTTCTTTTACTGTGTCAACCTCATTAAAAAATGAAACAACTCCCTTTCCAAATAAATTCTTTCAAAGATCTCGAAGGTAAACCTTCATTCCAACCACCGAGTTGAATGAAATGAAGCTTGGGGGGCATGCACCTCGATTTGCATTATTATGCTGGGGGCATGCAAACTTATCGCGAGAAATGTTGTCGCAGAGTTCAATTTCGTTAAAAAATAAACCCTCCACGAGAAGTTTTAGCGCATAGTTCAAGCTCGTTAAAAAATAAACATAAGTCATGAGCAAATGTTTCCCCCAGCGTTTAAGCTCGTTAAAAAATGAACTAGTAAATAACCATTGTGAATGCCTTATCGCCAGCTCTTTGGCCTTGGTCGTGTTCTCACCATCACCTCCATTCTGTTTTTAGCCGATCATTCACCCACATATGATTGTTTACCCCTTCGAGGAACATCTGCAAAGAGTGATTCTGTTAGCCATCCTTGTGACACTGTCGTGATTGGAAAATTCCAAATCTTACCTGGAATCAGCTGCTACCCGAAACCATCACTCATTCCTCAAAAACAAGCCTTCTTTAAGCTATTTTCACCTGACTCGTAAAATATAAAAAGATTTCCAAGCGATTGGGCTCTCCGGCTTGTTAAAGGCATTGGAAGTGCTATCCCTTCTCTAGATTTTAATCTTTTTGGACCTGAGGGATTATTACATAAAAATATCGAGCGTTTGTCTTGTTCGACTCGTTAAAACTATCAAAAATTCATCCCTTTTGTATTATTTTATGCTTTTTCAGACTTAAGGGATTATACAACGAAAAAAAATATTTGGAGTCTCCTTTCCATTTCTTTCAGACTCTCTAAAATTAAAAGAGACCGAGTTATCTTTATTGTTAAACTCATTAAAACCGAATAGTGACAAACTCATCCAAATCTACGAGAACGAATTTCACTATCACTAGGCTCGCTAAAATATAGCGACAGGTTCGCCCAAAGGGCATATTATAGAACAAGCATATGTTATTATCCTCAAGCTTGACAAAAATAAAGAGGTACTGGTCAGCAATGACTGGGGAAAATTGGGAAGAAAACTTGAAGAAACTTTATTGATAGCAAGTCGCTCTTGAACATGACACTTTCCTTCCACATCCATGCCGGGTTGGGTTGTTCCGTTCACTGGTCATCACCATTGGTCCATCACACCATCCATATTTAGGGTTAACGCTACCAATCCATCGTTAGTGTCACCGATATGTTCAAGAGAAGTCATTCAGACAATTCACCTGTGTCTCACCCACTGCAATACATTCATGCTTCATTCCTTCATGACCACCACCCTCAACCATGTATCGTCAGTCTGTTTTCACCTCCAAAATCATTTGCTTCATTGTGTCGTTGATGTGGGATTCATTAAGGCCCTCCTGCGACGAGTCGCTTCTTGTCGACGTCGAGTCATTATCCAAGTTGACTTAGGAACAACCCTTTCAGTACTTTGAAGCTTGCATGCCTCAATGGCAAGTCTCTCACCTTCGGCGACAGGTTTACATCAATGGCCTTCGATCGAGAGATTTTGCATGCCGTTCGATGCGAAGTCCACACCACGTAAATTCTACTGTAGTACCTTGAGGGTCATTGTCATTATTGGTGATTCCTCTCGCACCTGTTAACAACTTACATCATTGTCTGGTAATCAAGCGATGTCTTTCCATGTTCGACTCCAGAACAATATTCACATGGGTCGACTTGTACTCCGAGTGAAGATTGATCGAGTTTTGAATACCTCGGATCTAGTTTCATCCATCCGGGCTGCGATATATTTAGGAATGTAAAGACATCAAGTTTACATCATTGTCGAACAGATAATATCCAAATCAAAGGATGATGTGTCCATATCATCAGTCTGTCACATAGACGGTTGTCTGTCCCATGTACATGAAAATGAATTTATAAAGTTGAGCATGGGAATGCCCGCCTTAGCTAGATAATGAAAAAATGTCTTCAAAATAATGTATTGTATTGTATCTTATTACAGGCCACCTCCCAGCCCGGAAAAACTTTGGATCCTCATAGTAAAGCATTTCACCCGACATCAGAAAGATTAACGATCTCATGCTTTAGGGGGCAACTATTATAGACATTTTTGGGCACTTCAAACCCAATCATAAATGTCCATAAACTGAGGGTTCCTAAGTCCCTAAAAATGTTGCTTCACTGCCTAAAGGAACAAGGTCAACTGATTGCATCATCTCCCAGAAGTTTTCCACTGAAAATTGCTCATAAATGGTCAAAACTGGACCATATTGAAAGCTCAATGCAGAGGGTGCGATGCATATCACCTTCCCAGTGTATAAGGTGCGATGCATACTGATTTGCTCCTCTGTAGGGTACGTTGGTCGGGAATGGACAAATGGCAGGGACAAAAATGAGAGGTGGAAGATCATGGAATCTTCCAGAAGCTTCCCCTTTGACACTTGTCTCTCTATTTTCGACCGGGGATGAGTAAGAGATCATCATTCTCCAAGTGGAAGTAGGAACTATCAGAGAGAGGACACTAATCAAGATCCCAGAAGATGACTCACCTCTCTGTAATCATCTATATATGGATCCCTCATCACAGAGGTCAGGGGCTGGAATTTTGTATCTTATAGAAAAGTGTTGTTGGTTTTATGGTGTACATTCATAGTGTTGGGTGATCTAGGCTTTGCTTGAGGTGAAGAAGGGCTTCCTAGCTGGAGGATGATGCTGGGTCAGAGCATATCGTTGTAATCCTCTTGCTACTTTTCATCTTAATAAATCTATTCTTGTTTTCTTCCATATTCTTGTGTACTTGTTTATATATGCATTTATATGGTTAACATACATCTGATCCTGTGTTATTTAGGGATATAGACCTTTGTTTCTTCGATAGTAGTATGTTGTTGTGATTCCACAGGTTCTCTTTGAAGCCGGGCAGACGAAGAAGAAGCAACGAAGCTCTATCAAGAAGGAGAGGAAATCAAGCGCAAGACTCAGGTTGGTTTTCTTGGTTCTCGTCTTGTCTATTTCCATAAAAGAAAACAATAGTAGACTTTACATGTTTGTTTCTAAGATAGCCACCCATCTTAGTGGGAATAGCAGCATCCGAGTGGACACTATTCCCGGTAACACCGGTAACACTACATGCCCAGAAAACATGACTTATTTCACAATCAAAATATTTAATAACAATATGATAATTTTCGCATCCATCAATTTTTACATATTATTAACTTGTAAACTTTGCCATTGATATTATCAACTTGTGAATATACTTTGTTAGAATACCATAACTTATCAATTTCCCAAAAATCACAACTTATTTCACAATCAAAAAAAATTATAAATATTTTAATTTAATTTAATTTTATACCATTTTTTTAATTAAATCTAAAAAGAAAAAGGTTATAATTACTTTTGAGATATATATAAACTCTTTATCCTCACAACTACTAAAAATATTTCCTTAAAATTAAATCAAGGCTTTAATCAAATTAAAATGAGATTACTTTTTGTCCTGATTAAACCCTCATGTTGCCACCCAGACCTACCTGGAGGAGGACAAATTGCAGCCCCCAGAGGTTTACCAGTAGAATGAAAATACTTTTATAAATAAAGATGTGAAATTTATATAATATTAATAATATTAATAAGAATCAACATAGATTCATGTTAATCCAAGGGATGAGCGCAAACAAAGTGACTAACAATAATGTTGGGTTAATCTTGGTCAAAGAAAAAAAAATGAAAATACTTTTATAGATAAAGATGTAAAATTTATAGTCCACATGGGGTAGCAGTGGCTGTGGAAATGAAGTTTCACCGAATCGGAAGCCTTGGGTTCAAATCTTGGGCTACCCTTCCCCTGTAGTGAGGTATGTAATGGACATGAAAATACCAGAGTCTACCCAAAGCTTACAAAAAAAAAAAAAGATGTAAAATTTGTATAATATAAAATAACATTAATAAGAACCAACAGAGGTCAAAAAAAAAGATGTAAAATTGTATAATATAAATAATATTAATAAGAACAATAGAGTCCATCTTAATCCAAGCTATAAGAGAAAACAAAGTGACTAACAATAATAAAGGAAAGGGTAGTGTATGATTCTTGTGTTTTTTCAATTATTTGTATTTTCTATAACAAGATTTAACTCAAAATAAAAATTTAATTATTTTACACAACAATTGAATTTTTTTAAATTTAAACACTTTCTTAAAAATATACCAAAAAAAACCAATTTTATCTTTAAAAAAAAAATTACACATTTTATTTATTAAAAATATATATTTAAAATAATTTAACACGATTTAACATTTTTGGAAAAAATGTATATCACTTATACTTAATAATAAATGCCCCACTCCAAAGTACTAAACGTTCCATGTATTGAAATATGCGTAATAAATACCCCCACTCCAAAGTACTAAATGTTCCATATATTGAAATGTAGTTGTCTATAATGAGACTTTTTGGAAGTCTTTCTGGTGGGTTTTTCCGGTCAAAATCCGGCAGCAATTTATTAGAATCGCAAGTTTGATAGCTAGTTTCTGCACAATCAAAGCGTCCCAGGGGTTTTTGAGGGTGCTGAATCCAAATATGCAGTTAAAAACCCATTTTAATTGCAACCAATCATGATTTTACCTCAATTTCTTCGCCGGATTCAGTCATCGGAATCTCCAAAAACTCGCATTATAAACAACTCCAAAATGAAATATGGACTCTCGGATCCGCATTATTATTTTATATATATTATTGAAATATATGATAGATGCGTATTTATTTATTATAAAAACCCATTGTAAATACTAATCTTATAAATAGATAATAGATGTTTCGGGAAGAAAACCTTTCCACGGAAATACCGCGAAGTTTTCCACTCAACTAATCTCATAAATAGATAATACATCTTTTGGCAAGAAAACCTTTCCACGGAAATACCGCAAACTTTTACCACTCAACTTTTCGTTCGCAGGGAAGCCACATCGTGCGCAGCTAATACCATGGACAACAATTGGAAGGAATGTTTGGTTGAGAAGCTTACCCAGTTGAATAACACAAGAGATAGCATCCAAGGTAATTGGTTTTGTGGGCGCTGTGGTTATTTTTGAGAAATTGGAAATATCTTTATAAACAATGCATGTAGGTAGATTAATTTATGAACGGTAGATTAGGGTTAATTTTCATTAATTGTTAGGTTTAAATTGCATAAAAACAAATTGACGATGGAAGTTTTTTTTGGAGAAATAAAATTATATAATGATTATCTAAATTTCACTTTCACACAATTCTAACATTCCACCGTAAATTAATTGATTCGCTGAACCTCAAGCTCAGCATAATGGTCCCATTAGTGAGTTCATCCCTTGGACTTTGAAAAGAAAAGGGGTCGCAATGCCTTGGAGTGTATCCATGTGGATTATATATTAATAGTTTTATTTAAGTTTATGAAGGACCTATGGCATTTAGTGAAAGAAGTACAGAAATTTATAGCTTGTTATGGAATGGAACATTGACATAATAAGTTTGGCTTTATCAGTGACTTCCCATTGGTGCACATGCGATAGTGGAGACATGGGGTAAAGAATTTGAGAATGCACGCGAAGACAACCAAATATCATTGTTGTATTTTGCGAATGACATTTTACTGAGCAGCATGGAGAGGAACATTCCTGTAGAGGTTTGCCATTACACTAAAATATGAAGGTGTCGGTAAACGTTACAAACAAGTAACTAGGGTCCCTAGTGTCACGACGCCGGAGCCTCTGTAGTCTTTCAACCGCTCTTGGTGAAGTGCGGCACCACCGAACACTTTTTTTTCACCAATACTTATGTTCGTGGACTACTCCTAACCACTTATCCTACTTAGTTTGTATTTCGCAACCAAGCAATTATTAATGTTTCCTTTATACCAGTGAACACCCATATACATTCATTATCAACAACAATTATACAAGAGAACACAATTGCACAGTATAAACGGAGGCGCAACGATGAGTCTACCTGAATAATATATTATACAATCTTTCAATATTACAAAGCTTTACAATTATACCTGGAAACACCAAGTTTCATACTTAGCCAATTTTACAACTTCATCACACCACCGTGTGATAACCAAGATTTCCTTGCCCAAGTCGGGTGGGCGCGCCCTCACATGAGCTGTCTTCTACACTTCCCAACCGAACCTTGTCTTCGTGCACGATGGGCGGGTGACTCCACCAAGTCAGCAAGACACCCTCGTCCTTCACACCCAGCTTCACCAATGTTGCATCGTTCACCCAGCTTCACCAACGTTCCACCGTTCACCAACTTCACACGGTTTCACCAACCAGTGGGACTCCTACCCGCGCCCTCACCCAAAACCGAGACAACACGTTTACCTCCTTGCGGCCTTGCCCAAGAGTGGGCGCATCACCGTTCTGTGCCTTCCCTTATTGTTGCAGCTACACTTGTCTTGCACACTTCTCTTAGATGATGAGCGAAGTTCGTTCATGTTCAAATGCCTCCACGCATTGTTTTATATATAAGGTGTGTTGGGCAAGTCTTGGTTGCCCAGCCGACTTGCCAACGCCCTACACTTCCATCGCAAAACGCCCTCCAACATCGTCAGCCTTCGTTCCAAGTGTAGGTCGGCCCGTGGGTATGGTTACATGCTCCCCACGCCTTATAAAACCAAGTCGCTTCCTTTTCTTGTGTGCATTATTACATGTGTTCATCGCACTTTAATTCAGAGCTCCTACTTCGCATATTTTCCTTCGTTCAAGCCGCTCATTCACGAAGTCGACTTCACACATCGTGTCGGTGGGCGTGCCAAGGACCGCAGGCCCTTACACTCAGGGTGGAAATTATGAATTTTATAGAGGTGCAGTGATTTTTCCAACATCCCCCCAGAAACGCAACTCGGGGGAATCGAACTTGGGTCCAAGCTTTGATACCATGTGGAGGTTTGCAGGTGTTGGTAAACATTCCAACCTAGTAACTAGGATCCCTAGGATGGAAATTACGGATTCCATAAAGGTGTGGTGATTCTTCTAACACCCCCTCTCAAACGCAACTTGGGGGAATCAAACCAGGGTCCAAGCTTTGATACCATGTGGAGGTTTGTCGTTACACCGAAACCCGCAGGTGTCGGTAAACATTACAAACAAGTAACTAGGATCCCCAGTGTAAGGGCCTGCGGTCCATGCAAGGGGTAGGGCGACTCCACCGTGCGAAGGATGTGCGAAATGCTAAATGAAACAAACCTTGCGCGAGTTTATAAGGTGTTGGGCGAGTTGAGGGGGCGGGGCCATGAGTTGGGCGGGCTGACCCTCCTCTTGGGTGAGACAACACATTGTGAACGAGTGAGCTTGGGCGTTGGGCGTGGGTCGTCCGAGTGACATAACCTGCCACCTACTCGTATATATTGGAGGGTGCTTGGAGGCACACGATCATCATTCGATCAACACGAGTTCGAACAAGGAGTTCTGCGATGCGTGGATGAGCTCGCACGACGGGCAAAACTCGGGTGTAAAACTCGTTTAGAAAAGTCGGGTGAAAAACTCGGGTGAGAAACTCGGGCGAAAAGCTCGTGCAGGAAACTTGTGTAGAAAACTCGGGCAAGGGCAAACTCAGGCAAGGTCGTTCTTGGGCGAAGTCATTCAGGTAGAACTCGGGTGAGGTCGTTGGGCAGAAAAATCGGGTGAGGTCGTCGGGCAAAAAACTCGAGTGAGGTCATTCGGGCGAACTAGGCGAGGTCGTCAAGCGACTCGAGTGAGATCGTTCAGGCGAGCCAGGTGAGGTCGTCGGGTGACCCGGGTGAATTTGTTCGGGCGTCGGGCAACTCGGGTGAAGTCGTGTGGTGACTTAGGTGAAGTTGTTCGGGTGAACGAGTTTGGGTGAATGGGTGGATGTGTGGACGGGCTGCCGAGCGAGGGCGTCCCATGCACGCCGAAACGGAGAATCATGCAGACAGATGACTTAGGTAGGGCGCACCGTGCATGATGAAACAGTGAATTGTTGGGGTTGTGAACAGAGGTGTGACTCGTGCAGAGGCGCCTGTGTGTGGTGACTTGGTTATGATGAGGCGCACCCAAGTTGGGCAAACAACACGATCGTGCGACACGGTGAACGAAGGGTTGGTGAGTCGTGTGGCGACCATGTGGAGGCACCGACGAGCTGGGCAACCGAGTTTGCCAAAGTTGAAAATTGGCTAAGTGTAAGTTTGGGGTTTCCCAAGATTTAACTTGTACTTATAAAAAAAGATTAATATATTGATATCGGGAAGACTCATATTGCAGGGTGTTTCCCCTCCCTTTATATTGTTGTGCAATTGTATATGTGTTGATTGATGTTGATAATGAATGTGTATGGGTATTCATTGGTATAAAGGAACATTGATAATTACTTGGTTGTGAAACACAAACTAAGTAGGATAAGTGGTTAGGCCTAGTCGAAAATCGTAAGTATTGGTGAAAAGAAAACGGTTGGTAGTTCCGCACCTCGCTATAAGTGATTGAAAAACTACCACAGGTGTAGGCCCATGACAGGTGGTATCAGAGCAAGTTCACAGTGGGTGAAGCCGGTGTATGACGAAGAGCTAGTCCCGAGGAGCTGGTGTTAGTGTTGAAGCGTTGAAGCTGATACACACCTGCACTTCGTGACAGGTGGTATCAGAGCAGGCTGATGACCGAGTTGAAGATGAAGTGCTGATCCCATTGCACTATCGTGATAGGTGGTATTAGAGTTGGTCCAAGTTTTGCAGGAAACTTGGTGAACTGAATCAAGGAGTTGATTCTACGAAGACCGGAGACTTGGCAGGAAGTTCAAGCTTTGCAGGTAACAGGTGGAATATCAAGGTGATTCAGGTGAATGGTGAAATAGGTTAGCAGAGGTGAAGCTTAGTGCTTGGGCCAAGCTGAACGATAAGGCATGGCCAGTTTAGAAGAATGCGAATGGAAGCTCTTGCTTACCTTATATAGGTTGAAGCGGATGAAAGAAGAGAATCCTTGGATTCGAGAGAAACTTGAAGTCTTGGAAAGGAATGTTGAAGACGAAGTTCTTCAACTTGGTCGGACAATGGAGCAAGATGAAGTTGCAGATTGCGCTGACAAGGAAGAGGAAGTCGTGATGATTGAGGATGTTGCAGATGTGATAACGATGGAGGATGAACTTGAGATCGATCAAGTTGAACCAGGATCGTGCAGTTTGCAGACATGGATGGATGAGGATACTCACATGGAAGAGCCTCATGATGATGATAATGTAAGTACTATTGATACTTGTGTTTCACTTAAGCATTTAGAGGATGAACCATATACAGCGAAGAGCAAAATCAATTTGTCGATGCAAGGGAGAATCTTACCATGGATGTCTATGATGAGACCTTGTATGGAAAAGCAAGGATTGTTGATTGTTGCAGGACTTGTCGGGGTTGTTTGTGACCTTATGATAGAAGGTACAAGGGCTTGTGACAAGGGAGGAACATGATGATCGTTATGGAGGATTGGGTCATGCTTTAGCCACATGGAGAATTGGCTAAGTGCTTGGCTGGACAGATTAAGGAGGGCACACACTTGGGTATGATGATACTTGGGTGGACTTCTCATGGTCGAGACCAAGAAACAAGTCTTGGTGGAACCTTTAGTGGGGTAGCTATGATGGAAGGGACTCATGATGATGATGATATAGTTGGGTGACCAAGTTCACTAGACCGAAGATTGCATACTTGGATGAGGATGACCAATTGTTGTGATGGGTCTACTTGGTTGGACAACATGGGCAACTTAGTCATGGACATCACGCTGGAGACATGGAGCATGGCAGTGTTATGCAGCGACATTATGCAAGAGCACTTATAGAGGTGTCACTTATTGACATCCAATGAGGAGTGCCAAGATAGGGATGTTGTGCAGGTGGATTGGCTGGTGTGACATGGAGATGTTTTATGTATGAGCCAATGGAGAGGTTGTGCACTCTTGTACAACAAGACCATGGACTTGGATGGAGTTGTGAGCAGACTATGGAGCATTCCTACTACATGGAGAGCTGAGGCATCTTGCAGAGACCTTTAGGCCGAGACTTGTATGCTTGCTAGAGTGATGGTTGGAGATAACTCATGGAGCTCATGATGACATGAGGTTGTGACTTTTGGGGACTTCATATATCGTGGACTTAGAGGATCTAATGCATTGAGGAGCTGAGGTCAGAGACTTTGATGCAGGATGGGGTGCATACTTTAGAGTACATGTATGGAAATGGCTTGAAAGAGTGACTTGATGAGGAGGATCGATATGAGACATTCTGGAGTGATGGAGTTACAACAATGATGATGCCTTGGTGGCAACACTTGGGCATCGTTTGAGCCGAGACTTAACCACTTTGACACATGGGAGCTGATTGATCTATGATCATGGGCAGCACATGGATAGATGAGACAGGTATATACTTGTTTCTATGGCAGACTTGAGGGATGGCACATTGCAAATATGATGCAGGTTGCTTCATGGACCTGGATGTGGCACATCGAGAGTTGGGATTGATGAGATGATCTCTTCACTTTGAGGAGATGGATGTTTTGCAGATGGATGATGATGTTGGGGTAGATGTGGCTGATTTCATGCAGCACATTAGTACCAGGATCATGGACAGCATGTTGCAAATGAGATGAGGGCTACTTCATGGACCTGAGCATGGCTTACACTTATATGGAGATGGACTCTTGATCGATTTGATGATGTGACAGGATGTTCTGAGAAACGACTGATGGTGGCATGAGGATGTGCATTTTCATGGTTAGAGCATGACACTTGGATTAGCTACCCAACTAGTTCAGACATGGGGTTCGACAGTGTGCAGAGATATGTTAGCATTATGTTGGAGTATCATGGCAGTAGTTCACACGAGGATGACACATGATGAGGTCAACACGATATGTTACAGAAGGCATGTAGCTTGAGATGGGGGGGCCAGCCTTCCACGATGGAGAGTAGCATGTGGAGATTGCGACGAGATGGTTGATGGTCATGGATTGAGATGATCTTCCGATGTATGACATACCAATGGGGTGTATGCCTTAGTATGGATATCTTGGTGATAGATGGTTGCTGTGATGAGATATTGTCAAGGACAACATTGACTTCAAGTGAGGGAGGATGTAAGGACCTGCGGTCTGTGTAACAGGCAGGGCGACTCTACCATTTGAAGGATGTGTGAAATGCAAAATGAAACAAACCTTGGGTGAGTTTATAGGGTGTTGGGCGAGTTGAGGGGGCGGTCCCATGAGTTGGGCGGGCCGATCCTCCTCTTAGGCGATAAAACACATTGTAAATGAGTCGGCTTGGGTGTTGGGCGTGGGTCGGCCGGATGACATAACCTGCCACCCACCCGTATATATTGGAGGGCATTTGGAGGCAAACAATCATCATTCGATCAACACGAGTTTGAACAAGGAGTTATGTTGTGCGTGGATGAGCCTACACAACGGACGGAACTCGGGTTTAAAACTCATTCAGAAAAGTTGGGTGAAAAACTCGGGTGAGACACTCGGGCGAAAAACTCGTGCAGGAAACTCATGTAGAAAACTCGGGCGAGGGCAAACTCGGGCGAGGTCGTTCTCAGGTGAAGTCGTTCAGGCAGAACTCGGGCAAGGTCGTCGGGCAGAAAACTCAGGTGAGGTCGTCGGGCAGAAAACTTGGGTGAGGTTGTTCGGACGAACCGGGCGAGGTTGTTGGGCGACCTAGGTGAGGTCGTTCAGGCGAGTCGGGTGAGGTCATCGGGCGACCCGGGTGAAGTCGTTTGGGCGAACTAGGTGAGGGCATCAGGCGACCCAAGTGAAGTTGTGTGGCGACTCAGGCAAAGTTGTACGGGTAAACGAGTTTGGGTGAACGGGTGGTCGGGAGAGGGCGCGTCATGCACGCCGAAATGAAGAATCGTGCGGACAGGCAATTTAGGTAGGGCGCGTCGTGCACAACGAAACGGTAAAGTGTTGGGGTTGTGAATGGAGGTGTGACTCATGTGAAGGCACCCATGTGTGGTGAGTTGGTTATGACGAGGCACACCCAAGTTGGGCAAACAACACAATCGTGCGACGAGGTGAACGAAGGGTTGGTGAGTCATGCGGCGACCATGTGAAGGCGCCGACGAGCTGGGCAACCAAGTTTGCCAAAGTTGAAAATTGGCTAAGTGTAAATTTTGGGTTTCTCAAGATTTAACTTGTACTTATAAAAGAAGATTAATATATTGATATCGGGCAGACTGATATTGCAGGGAGTTGCCCCTCCCTTTATATTGTTCTGTAATTGTATATGTGTTGATTGTTGTTGATAATGAATGTGTATGGGTATTCATTGGTATAAAGGAACAATAATAATTACTTGGTTGCGAAACAAAAACTAAGTAGGATAAGTGTTTAGGCCAAGTCTACAATCGTATGTATTGGTGAAAATAATATGGTTTCTAGTGCCATACCTCATTATAAGTGGTTGAAAAACTACCACAAGTGTAGGGGCGTGACACCCAGGGTGGAAATTACAGATTTTATAGAGGTGCGGTGATTTTTCCAACACCCCCCCTCACCAAACGCAACTTGGAGAATCGAACCTGGGTCCAAGCTTTGATACTATGTAAATGTGTTAGAAAACCTACAAAGATGAATTTAGCTAGTAAAGGTTGAACACACAACTTTGCAGAGCAAAAACACTAAAAGAAAATCGAAACAACAAAAGAATGATTCATTAGAAATAGGTTACAATGCTCATGATATAACATCACTGGGTGAAGATCCCAAGGTAATGCACCATAGTGGTGATCAATGAGAAGGTTCAACACCTACAACAAGTTTTGGAGAGAACTAACGCGTTGCGGAGTGAAAAAAGGAGCAAATCAAGGAGTAAATAATGCAGAAGGAATCTTGCATGTAGTTCCATGCTCTAACTAAGAGTCCTCATGTAGGTGTGTAGTAGTTCCAACAACTGCGAGTCATTCGTTAACTAATTTTGGCAGGTTCTACCAATATATCTTAAACAGATATATCGAAATGGAGGACAAGTTATAATGGAAGTTGCCTCCACCTGGTATAGACTTCCTTATGTGAGGCCAGATGAATACCTCATTTTTTGAACGTTGGCATTTTCTTTTAGGTCATAATGTAGTATGCTCGTTTCATAATTTTTTAAATAAATGTGTAGGTTGGCATATGGCAAGATCATAATGTTTTTAAATCAGGTCATCACAACCTGAGAACACATTTTCTTGGAGAAAGACCAACATCGAGTTTTGAATTTGGGTTTGAACCAACGCTCCCTAGAAAAAGGGTGAGACAATTTATAGTACGTTTGTTCACTTCTTTCAACAATATTGTAATACGGTTTCCATTTTGATGTTGTCTGTTAATCGGTATCCTTTAGAAACTCGAAGTTAGATTCAAATCTGGAGGTAGTTGTGACAAAATATTAGCATCATACCAGGCAGCTTGTGAGGAGCATATAGATGAAGATATAATATTGAAAGCATACGAGTCTTCGGCGAAAAGAGTGAAAAAGATAGAGAACGATGTATGCAACGACTGTGAAACTGGTATGTAGACAAACAACAAAACAGTTGGTTGTGTTTATTTAGAGATGTTAGTCGAATAGTTAGGTGGGAAGTTTGGCCTTCATGCTTTGATTCTTGGAAGACTAGGTATATCTGAGAACAGCTCCAGACAATTTTTTAGTTAAAAAACAAATGCCAAAAAAATGACCTTGTTATGTTGACCATTTGAATAAGTGGTTATTATGTTATGTTAAAGGGTTATTTAAAAATGTATCATTCACTATCAATCTGTTAAAAAAATCTATTTTTACAATTTTATAATAAAAAGTTTATTTCTTCTAATAACAAAATTTGGATAATTTTTTCACACATTTGCTGATCAAGTTCCCAAAGGTTTTGCCGATTCTAAATCAACCTATACTCATCTACAATTCGAGTTGATTCTAAATAAATAATAACTCCGCCTCCCGACTGTATCTCCAAATTCTGACAGCCACAACAAAATTTGTTCATTAAATATCTCTGTGTCACAACAATTTACCAATACATCATTACCAGAGTTCTCTTCTCTTTCCAGAGAGTACACTCAAATAACTAATCTTTGACATGACCATACTACTGAAATTTCTTCACTCTCTGTCTTCTCACAGCCAACATAAGTGTTTTGGGAATGTGAGAATTAGTTCTTATCTTTGCAATGTTCATTTTCTTCTTACCACTGGTCAAGTTAGAAAGATAATTCAGGATAGCAAGAATAGGGTTGATGAATCTTTGTCCTTAGCAAGGATACGGTTGATGACCTCATTATAATACCTTAGCTTCATTTTTCCCTTAAGTCCTTATCATCCCACAACTTATCCTTAAATTTGGAAATAATAATAACTTTAATATTATCGTTTATTCTCCAAAATGATCTCCTTCTCCCAATGAATGTCCACAAAGACAAATATGATCCACCAAGGCTAATATAATTATGATTTTTCTTTTTCCAAAAAAAATTAACTATGAAAATATTATTATTATATAATGAATTTTTTTTTTTTTTTTGTAAGTCAGATAATTATATTAAAAGAGTAAAAAATATTTACATCCAGTCTGCACAGGTAGACATTGACCAGAAAACGTTCTTACAAACCCTGTAAACAGGGACGGAAGAGATGGAAAACCCTGAAGCAAAAATATCATAGTCAGGAGGGACAGATAGACAGGAGCTCACCACGCAGGGCCGCAGGACTAGACCGTCGATTTAACATTGAGAAATGACATAAAAGCATGATATCCAAGGTCCCTTGGCGGCCGAAACTGAAGGCAAAATTTCCATAAGGACCCTGACCTGGAAAAAACAAACATAAGACCGGACACAACAGATGACACTAGAGGAAAAAGGGCCAACCAGAGGAAGACCACGAGCGCCAAAACTGAGCCATGAGGAATTCAGGGGCCTCAGGAAACCCATCCATGCACGGGAAGCCGCCCAGCCTGCTGGTGATGTCCAGTCCCACGTCGAGGACATGCCTGTCCACGTCGAGGACATGGGTCAGGGCTGATAGTTTGCCTGAGCAACCTGATGAGCAAAGTGAGCTTCTTGTTGACTAACTCTACCCCATCCTGGATGGCCGAAAGTCTTCTCTCCATTTGCTCATGGTTGGCGGAAGAGGAACCAGGAGGACCGCTTGGGGAGGGTCGCTCCTTCTCCATGTTCTGCTGAGCAGCGTCCTTCATGTCCAGGGCTTTCGCCAGGAGGGTTTTCATCCTCCAACTTTCCGCTTTGGTACGCACTAACTGAGTTGTGTGTTTCGCTAGGGTACCTGGGTCGCAAATCCAATCGACTTCCTCAGTGATTTTTCCTTCCTGCGTGGTTTCTTCTTCTTGCTTGATTTTAGCCTCAAGCTCAGCGATCTTTCGTTTGCTTCTAGAAGAGGCCCTGGTAACATACATACTCTGCGCATTGCGCAGATCCTGGGCCGCGCCTGCGCATCTGCAGTTGGGCTCAGCCATACTGAAACTAAGCTCTCTTAAATTACACTGCTTGTTTTGAAAGCGCTCACTATTGATGCAGATCGAACTGATGGCAGAAGTGGTGAAATCCTCGGCCAATCTTTCTGTTAAATAGATTGAGGCCTTGGCCGACTGCCGAGAAGGGCTTGCCATGGGGCCAGGAGACGAGGTACTCGGGCAATTAATACTGGGGGTGTACACACGAATCCTGTAACTCTTTCTTGCAGGCGCAGTATAATTTCTGATTAATTTACTTCTGATCTCGGAATGCCTGTACTCGTTTCTCAAACGGTTAATATGGATAACCTTGTGGCATAATCTTTGATGATGGTTCCCAAATCTGCCTTTGCTTCGTACTGAGCGCCGCCTCTTCGTCTGTCCCATCCTTCCGTGAATGTAGTGGGGTTCCAATTTATTGTTCTTGCTTTCTGTTCGACGGAGCCGGTCAGGAAGACCAAAACCGGTTAGGCTTGGTCAGTGGTGTTCACGTCCTACTGAGCCAGCTGTGCACATCTGTCTTTCAGACTTTGACAGTTCACCTCCTCCCAGCAGCTGTCCCAGCCACTTCCCTGGCTATCGACGCCACAGTTTGCCAGGTAATCCCGCACTTTGTTAGCTCGACGACGGAATGCCTGGAGAACCGTGCCCTGCATACCGCAAAAGAGTTCCTCGATACTTTCAGTCACCTTTGCTAATCTCCAGTGTTTGATTGCTTTGTTGGCCCTGATGCCTCTCTGTAGTTTCTGCACAGTGGTAATGACAAGGGAGGAGTCCCCCTCCGCAATTAAATTGTGGAAATTCCGAGATTTGGCTATTCTGAGGCCATGTTCCAGGGCGGAAAACTCCATTTCATTATTAGTACTTTCCCCCAGCGCTCTATAGTAGATATGCACAATTTCTCCCTTCTGATTGCAGAAAACGCCTCCAATTCCAGCCGAGCCCGGGTTGCCCCGCGAAGCCCCATCAAAATTCAGCTTGAGCCCTCCATCTGGTGGACATTGCCAGGACTCGCATAAGTGTGATTGAGGGGTACCTTGAGGCAAAACAGAGTTATGACTGCCCACATCCAGGCGGAAGTTTTTAAGAATTCGAAGATCCAGAGCTGTAGGTTTCTCACTGACGTGTATTCTGCATTTAGCATGAATCAGTTGTTGGATGTTGGAAAGGATGCTGTCTTTTGAGAAATTGATGTTCCTGACCTCATCTTGGAAAATCCGACGATTACGCTCCTTCCATATCGACCAGAGGAGAAATCCTGGAGCTGATTTCCAGATGCTGTTGACTCGTTGTATTCCTGAAAAATTTGTTCTCCAATTCAGAATAGTGTCGTGAATTGAATCTAATTGCCGGTCCGAGTTGCTTACGAGGTCTTCCATCCATCTCCAAAGTTGATTTGCCCAATCGCAGGTGTTGAAGAGATGGTTTAGAGATTCTGGTTGTTCAAGACACATGGGGCACCGGGAAGGTCCAACAAATCCTTTCTTATGAAGATTGTCCCAGGTTAGGGTTTTGTTTCTCATTAAAAGCCAAAGGAAAGTTCTGATTTTGGGCCATAAGAGATTGTCCCAAACTTTGCTGTACCATTGCTGAATCTCTCCCTGTTCGTCCTTTTCTAAGATGTTCCTGGCTTCTTTCAGAGAGAAGTTTCCATTTCCTTTGAGACCCCATCTCAGTTTGTCATTCTCTTCCGTTTTCCGGATTTTTCTTTTAAGGATGCTTGCATTTAAAATCTGGGCGGTATGATTGTTGTCCTCAGAGAGCTCACTGTTGAAGTTGATCCATTCCCTCCAGTTATCGTCTGTGCTGTGCTGTTGCCAATATTGATTAACTGTGTATTTGCCTTGGGCTTGATGAGTTAGCTTAAGATTTAGCAGTTCGGGAGAGTCGAGTTTGGGCCTCTGGTTCCAGGCATCCTCCCAGAACAGAGCCAGCCTACCATTACGAATTTCCCAAAAGCTGTTTTCCTGGACTAGATTTTTGTTCCGCTTGGCATGATTCCATATAGGAGAGCCATCCGAGGTATCCTGCAGTCTAATGAGGTCCTGAGCGTCACAGTCTGGTACATATTTTTCTTTACAGTGCTTGGCCCAAGGTAGAGTGGGATTTTCAATCCACCTCCACCATAATTTGGCACCACAAGTGCGGTTGATAACCTCTAGATCAACAAGATTCAGCCCTCCCCTGGATTTTGACATGCATAGTTTATCCCAAGCAACGAGAGCCCACTTTTTCTTCTCGCCATTTCCGCTCCAGAGGAAAGATCTTTGAATATTTCTGATTTGTTGCAGAATCCCCTTGGGAGCAGGGAGTAAAGAGAGGAGATAATGAGGGATGGCTTGGAGGACGGCTTTGGCTAAGACTAAACGGCCTGAAAGATTCAGAGCCCGGAAGGTCCAGTGAGAGCATTTCTTTTTTAGGTTGGTGAGGATTCCTTCCCATAGCTCTTTCTTCCAGGGTTTGTGAGAGAGAGGAGCCCCTAAGTACTTCGAAGGAAGGGAGCCGATCCTGAAGCCTAGAAGCCTAGCTAGGTGAGATTGAACAGCAGGGTGGGTATTGAAAAAGAAAATAGTAGATTTAGAGAAATTTATGTCCATACCTGAGGCTTGACTGAAAAGGTCAAGAATTTCCTTATAGGCAACCGCTTCCTTAACTGTGGGAATTCCATGTAACATAGTGCCATCTACAAATTGTTGGTGCGTGGTGGCCCAGAGCGATCTGATGGGCTTGAGACCTTGAATCTTACCATCCACTTGCCTCCTAGCTATGGTTCGGCTAAGACCTTCCATAAGGATGATGAAGAGGAAAGGAGATAACGGATCTCCTTGTCTGATACCTCTTGAGGGGGCGAAGACCTCGGAGGGAGCTCCGTTGATGAGGATGGAATATCTGGGAGATCTAATAAGTGCCATGACCCATTTTATCCAAGTGCTGCAGAAGCCAAACGCTTTTAGAACTGCCTCGAGGTACCTCCAGCTAACTTTGTCGTAGGCCTTGGACAAATCCAATTGCATAAGCATACCTGCAATTTTCCTTGAATGCAGGGAATGGATCATCTCCTGAGCCAGAAGAATGTTGTCGATAATCTGTCTGCCTTCCACATATCCCGATTGCTCTTCCGAGATGATACCCGGGAGTATCGTTTTCATTCTACTGGCTATTACTTTTGATATAATCTTGTATATGACGTTACATAAGGCAATGGGTCTGAATTTGTCAGGGGTTTTGGCTTCTTCAGTTTTGGGTATGAGGGCCAAAAAGGTGGAGTTGAGGGATTTGAGAATAGTTCCCGACCATCTGGAATCCTCCACTGCCTCCCATACATCCTGTTTAACAGTGTTCCAACATGCCTTGTAGAAGTTAATAGTAAAACCATCTGGCCCAGGAGCTTTATCATTGGGCATACTTCTGATGGCTTCTTCTATTTCCTCCATGGTGGTCTTCCTGCAAAGGGCCCAGTTTTGGTCTGCAGTGATGATTCTCGGGATGGCTTCCGTAAGATCCTTGATAGCGTTTTCCCTATTTATATGAGGTTCCTGAGCAATCAGCTTGAAGTGATCAGTGAGCCGAGCAGATATTTCATTATGATTTTTTAACATCTCCCCTGTTTTACTTTTCAGTTCTAAAATTATGTTATTGCTTCTGCGATCTAGCGCTGATCTATGGAAGAATTTTGTATTCATTTCCCCTTCTTTTAGCCATTGTATTCTTGGTTTCTGTTTCCATAGGGTTTCTTCTTGAGCACAACGGCTATGCCATTGTTGCGAAAGCAGTCTTTCCTGCTCCAAGGCTTCCACACTGAGATTCCCTTCTATTCCTTGTTTGTGGATCTGCTCCAACTTGTTCTCGAGAATAATTTTCTCCTGGAAGATGTTCCCGAAGACATTTTTGTTCCATTCTTTTATGTGTTGTTTGGTTAGTTTGAGCTTCCTTTGGAGATTGAACATTTTGGAACCACTCCCCTCCAAAGGTTCCGACCAGCATTTCTTTATCATCTCCTGAAAATTTGGATGATCCAGCCAAAACTTTTCAAACCAGAAAGGTTTGTTCCTGGGGGTGCTTGACACTTCCACCATAAGCGAGATCGGCCAGTGATCTGAACCCCCACTGGGCAGGATGTCTGATTCAATTATGGTGCCATCCATTAATATGCTTTCTGAGATTAAAAATCTGTCCAGGCGGGAGGCTATGAGCTTGTCGCCTCCCCTTCGATTGTTCCAAGTAAAGGTACCTAATTTGGGGATAACATCTACTAGTTTGGTTGATTCAATGAAGGAGACGAACGCTTCCACATCTCTACCCAGTTTCCTAAGGCCTCCTTTCCTTTCCAATAGGGTAGTAATCATATTGAAGTCACCCCCAAAAATGCATTTCGAGCTTGGATGCCTTCTGATTATATTATATAGATTATCTAAAAAGGATAGCTTATCTTCTAATTTCTGAGGACTATAAACATTTATGCAGAGGAAGGAATTAGAGTTACCGATGGGTTGGAAGACAGTTGCCAAGAAGTGCTTGTTGACTTCAGATGAGAGCATCTGGATGTTCCTAGCATCCCAGATGGTGGCGAGGCCTCCTTCTCTACCTTGACTTTCAATATCTATGAACTCCATGTGGGTACCCAGCTTTTTGCCTAACGAGATGATATTGGAGCTGTTGCACTTTGTTTCTTGAAGAAACATGATTTCTCGATTGTGACATTGAATCTTTCTCTTCAAAATCCTGTGTTTTGCCTGGCTGTTAAGCCCTCTGGCATTCCACGAAATTATCTTCATGTACAAAATTATATTCAGAGGAAGAAATCGAAGGCTGTAAGAGCCTTCATTTTCCCTGAGTTTAACAAGATCATGCCTAGCTCTTGTAGTGCTTCCCCACTTGTTTTTCGCCCTCTTCTTCTCTCTTTTTTCGAGCTTGGAGATTTCCGGAGGGGGCTTTTTGCAAGAGAACTGTGACCTTTCGCTACACCTAACTTGTTTTTCTGCCTGTCCATTATAGCTTTTTGTCTAGCAATGAAGAGGTCATTAACAATTCTGAGCTCTTCCTCCGATGCGTTTTCGATCCCGTTGGCTTTCCATTTTTCGGCCATTGCTGGAAGATTCAAACCTTCTCTTGCTAGCGCGTTTTCCCACTCCTGATCTTCGCTGCCAGCATCACTGGTTAACATATCCGTGTCTTCCCCCGTATCCTCTGTTCTTTCCTGCATTTGAACCTCATCAGTGAAGTTCCCATCCTGTACGTCCTTCTCTGTGGACATGATTTTTCCTTCAGGCTCTGCTTCTGAGGTTGGAGCTTTGTGCTTATCTTCTGAATCCGTATCTGGATCAAGGATTGCAAACGAGTTGTTATGGGCATTTCTTGTTCCATTTCCTCTGATGTTCTTTCGTCTATTTTCTCTGTGTTTGGACTTGGGTTTGAGGAATGCTTCCGAGTCTTTGTGGGTCTGGTCTGGAGCTGCAGCTTGCTCCTTCTTTAGCTGTGGGCAGTCCCGAAGTAGATGCCCATGTTCATGGCATTTACGGCAGCGGAAGGGAATATGTTCGTAGTCAATAACCTGGAAATACTCCTCATCCCTGTATTCCAACCAGATACCTTCGTGAAGAGCTCCGGAGACATCCATTTCAACACATATTCTGGCACAAGAAGTGTATTTCTTTTGGAGAGTAACTTCAGAAGCTTTGACGAAGGAACCGAGTTTATTACCAATTTGTTTCAAAGCCGTTGGGGTCCAATAGTCTATTGGAAGAGAAAAGAGACGAATCCAGACTGGGACTTGGGTGAAGGATTCCTTCTCCGGAGAAAAATTCGGCTTCCAGGGTCTCATATACAGGCCTGCTGAGGCCATGAAATACGGACCGCCGTCGAAAATGCGATCTTTGTCTTCTAAGTTGGAGAAGACCACAGTGAAGAAGCCTTTGGCTCCTAAGTGAAGCTGAACATCCCCTCGGGGTTTCCAGTGCAGTTTTATCCATTGATCTAAAGCTTTTTCCAGAGGCCATATGCCCATGAATTTGCAAATGATGGCGCGTTCCGTCATGTACTCCCTGTAAGCTTGGATTTCTGGGTCCGTGATGATCACGCGTAAACTTTTGGTCTGTTTTGGCTTGCAGGCCCCATTGCTTTGAGAAGCAATGATGGGGTTTGAAATGGGTTCCTCCTTCTTATCCGGGTCTCCTTGTTTGTTTCCCGTTAGCTCTCTTTCCTCATGCCCTTGTCGTTTCCTATTTTCTGAGGGCTTGTTTATTGCATGGGTTTTGTCTTTAGTGCCTGTCAGGTGAACAGTTTCTGGGCGTGTTCCCTTCCTTGCTTCCTTGGTTTTGTCAGTGTTCCCTTGGGATTGAACCCTATCTCCATTGTCAGGTTGATTACTGTTCTTTATCCCTATTATTCTGACTCCCTCATTCTTCTCACCATTGTGCTTCTGAAGAACTATTTGCTTGAAAGAAGGGGCCCCACTGGACCCCTCCGCTTCCATGGAGCTGGACAACCACTGACCCCGACGAGTCAGGGCTGCAAGGCGAAATAATACCGCCTCCAAACCCGCGAAGAGCCTGAAAGAACAGGAAACCTAGTCGCGCAAAGCACTCACGGACCACAAACCTGCAATCATAGAGGTGAAAGAGAAACGCAGCGGGATGCCAGAAAGTCAAAACCTAGCAACCGCCATGAGAGTCGAGCTCCTCAAATCAATTTTAGTTAGTTTTTATGAAATTAAATATTAAATAAAAATAAAATTATTATATCCATATAAAATTATAAATTTTAAATTTTAAATGTCGTCTCAATTATGAAATAAAAAATAAAAAGTTAAAAGTAATATAATGATTGTAAACATTTAAATGTTGGCTCAATCAATATTAAAAAGTTAGGAATAATAAAAAAAATCAATTTGTTATATTTTGATTTTGTTATTAACTTGTGAATAGGATTTGTTACAATACCATGGGTCAATATTATGACTTATTAATACCACAATCCCAAAAACTCTAACTTATTTCACCATCAAAATATTTTATATGAATATGACCCGATTTTTAACCATGGATATTCACCCCCACTTTATTGTGGATATTATTAACTTGTAAATAGTCTTTGTTACAATACCATGGCTTATCAATACTACATGCCCACAAAACATGACTTATTTCACAATAAAAATAAATAAATTATAATTATTTTATTTTAATTTAATTTTATACCATTTTTTTAATTAAATCTAAAAAGAAAAAGGTTATAATTACTTTTGAGATATATCTAAACTATTTATCCTCACAACTACTAAATATATTTCCTTAAAATTAAATCAAGGTTTTAATAAAATTAAAATGAGAATACCTTTTGTCCTCATTAGTCCCCCCATGTTGCCACCCATGCTACGGGGAGGAGGACAAATTGCAGCCCCCGGGGTTTACCGGTAGAATGAGAATACTAATTAACATAGATTCATGTTAATCCAAGGGATGAGAGCAAACAAAGTGGCTAAGAACAATGTTGGGTTACTTTCGGTCAAAGAAAAAAAATGAAAATACTTTTATAGATAAAGATGTAAATTTATATAATCTAAATAATATTAATAAGAACCAACACAGGTCCATCTTAATCCAAGCTATAAGAGAAAACAAAGTGACTAACAATAATAGAGGAAATATAGTGCATGATTCTTCTGTTCTTCATTATTGTATTTTCTTTAACAAGACTCATTCAAATAATTGTATTTTCTTTAACAAGATTGACTCAAAATATAGCTTTAATATTTTACAACCAATTGAGTTTTTTTAAATTTAAACACTTTTTTAAAAAATACTTAAAAAACAATACCACAGCTTATCAATACCACATGCCCAAAACACAACTTATTTCACAATCAAAATATTTTATATCATTACGAAAATATTTTTAACCATAGATATTCAATTCCACTTTACTGTGGATATTATTAAGTTGTAAATATGCTTTGATTCAATACCATAGCTTATCAATAGCACATGACCAAAAAACATAACTTATTTCACAATCAAAATATTTTATAACAGTATGAAAATATTCCTAACCATGGATATTCACCATCACTTAACATGGATATTATTAGCTTATTAATATACTTTGTTACAATACCATGCTTTATCAATACCACATCCCTAAAAAACATAACTTATTTCACAATCAAAATATTTTATAACAATATGACAAGATTCTTAACCTTAGATATTGACCCCCACTTTTTTCATTGATACTTGTGAATAGGCTTTGTTACAATAACTTTGGCCAATATCATGGCTTATCAATACCACATGCCCAAAACTCATAACTTATTTCACAATCTAAATTTTTTTATAACAATATGCCAAGATTCTTAACCATGAATATTATTAGCTTGTAAATAGGTTTTGTTACAATAGCATGGGCCAATACTATAGCTTATCAATACCACATCCCCAAAATCATGACTTATTTCACAATAAAATTATTTTTTTTTAATTTAGTTTTATAACATTTTATAATTGAATCTAAAAGGAAAAACCTATAATTACGTTTGAGATATATCTAAACCTTGTATCCTCACTACTACTAAAAATATTCCCATAGAGATTAAATTAAGGTTTTAATAAAGTTTAAAATGAGAATATTTTTATATATAAAGACTTGAAATTTTTATATATAAATAATATTTTTAAAACGAAGTTATAGATCCATCTTAACTAGGGATCTAAGCATGAGAGCAAAGCAAAGTGAATTCAAGGATTATAGAGGAAAGAGAGTGTAATAGATTTTTTTAAGGTATTTCATTATATGTAATTTTAGTTGACATGATTATCCAAAATTAGGTTTCAATTTTACAAACCAATATGTTATATATTAATATATATTATAATTTAATTTAATATAATTTATATTATTATTTATATTTTATTATATAATTATATATAATTTTATTTATTAATTTATATTTATAATTTAATTTATATTTATATTTTTATATTTTTTATTTTTATAATTTTAATACATTCTTAACAAATACAATGGGATCAAATTTAAGAGAGAGGGGGAGAGGGGGTGGTGAGAGAGAGGGGGGAAAGAAAAAATACATAGAGAGACAGAGGTGGAGAGAGTAAGGAAGAGAGGAGGGGGTAAGACAAAGAAGAGGAGAGAAGAGAGAGAGGAAGGCACAAAGATGGAGGGGAAAGAGAGATGGAGAGGGAGGGAAATACTGACAAAGTTGGAGAGAGAGAGAGAGAGAGAGAGACAAAGATGGAGGGGAGAGAGAAGAGAGAGAGGGAGGGAGAGAGTGACAGAGTTGAAGGGAAGAGAGAGAGGGCGGGGAGGGACCGAGGGAGGTGGGAGAGAAAGGGAGAGAGAGGACTCAAGAGAGAGCAAAATAAAGAGTCGGAGTTGGAGGGGAAGAGAGAGGGGGGAAGAAGAAATACATAGATGGATAAAGTTGGAGAGAGGGAGGGAGTGATAAGGGAGAAATGGAGAGAGAGAGAGAGAGAGAGAGAGAGAGAGAGAGAAGGGGAAGAGAGAGAGTGGCAGAGATAGATATAGCAAGAGAATGTGTATGTTTGGGGGATGAGATAGAGAGAAGGAATAAGAAAGAGACACATAGATACAAAGATAGATATTATATATAGTATTATATAACCAGCCTAGATCCATGTTAACCCAGGATCTATCAAGCACAGAGAGGGATCCAATCTCTTGAGGTGCAATCCTTTCCTCAAATTTTGCACTCAAAAAATAGGTTTCCAACTAGAGAGTTTGGATCCCTCTCGACACTTGATAGATCCGGGGTTAAGATGAATCAATTTGGTATAGCTAATTTATCTATTACATAATGGAGTTGTCTTTAGTGTCACTTTTTGGACTTTTCGGTGCTGGAATCTGACAGAAACATTTGAGGTGAAACCATTATTTGTGTTATTTAAATTGGTTTCTTCATTGTATAATCATGATTTGTGCTATTTAAACTAGTTTTTTCATTGTGTATATGGATTCAACACCCTAAAAAACCCCTGGAGCTTTTTTTACCCATCAGGCTTGTGATTTCAATAAATTCCTATACGATTCTAAAGAAATTAGATTGCAAAAGCTTCCAAAAAGTCTCACTAGAGACAATTCCTTACATAATGTCATATTAAATATGAGTAATTGAAAATATATTATAACATATAACAATTATAACTAATTTGTCCTAAAAGTTAGAAGTTCTTTGATATTGTTGCTATTTGTTGTTGATCAGGGTTTTGCTTTCTTTGATTCCCTCATAGCAACATCGTAGTTTATTTATTTCATCACAAGTTAAAAAAAAAACTAATTAGTTTATTAATGTACTTTCAAAATTCAAATCCTCGTGTATGTGTGTATATATATATATATATATATTCATATTCCTTGAAACTAGATACTTCATGTGTTTTCCTTACCCATTTAATACAAATTCAATATGGTATTTAGTATTTATGTGAGTTAACAAAGATAAGAATGAAACTCAAACAACTTAAAAATTTAGACCCTTTTTTTAATTTGTGCATATCATCTTGAAACCGGAGCCATACTAATCTTCTTTATACCATTCCAGTTCTATTGAATATCTCAAACAAACTATAAATATAATATAAATATATAACTAAATTTAATATAATAAAGAATATAATATTATTATAAGTAAAAATATAAAACTATATAATATGTATATAGTTTTTTAGTGCTAGTTTGGAGTTTATGGTAATTTTTTTGTTAGAATCTCGCAAAAATATTGTGGTCAAATCTTGATTTTTATTATTTAAACTAGTTTTTTGAGTGTATATATGGATTCGGCCCCTCAAAAATTTGTGGGGAATTTCCATTTTGAAGAGTTCACATGTCAAATGTGTGATTTCAATGAAATATTGGGAGATTTTAGTCAAATTAAATAAAAAATAAACTCAAAAACTTTCCAAAAAGTTTACATTAAAATACTACTCGTAATAAATACAGTAATTATTCATAGAAATTAATAGTAATTAAAATGTATTTATCTGATCAATAAAATAAAATAGAACTTTTATCTCATATCATTATTAAATTATAATTATTGTCTGGACTTTATCCTAATAATTATATATTTATAGTTAATTATTATGATGATGAACCTTCATTAAGATTAATATTGTTTATTAAACATTTAAATTAAGAGATTACTTTTAGACCCTATAAAATTTTATTTCTATGATCAAAAAGAAGGGAGAGAAAGGTTCTTAGATCAGCATAGTTTCATTGACTTCACAAGTCAATAAGGTTGGTAATGTCACAAATGTTTTGGAAATGGGAATGGAAGTGACTAAAAGCCAACAAACTTTTTCATTCCAAGGTGTTTTGGGAATAGACCAACCTCAAGTTTCACTTAGAAGATCACCAGAATTAGTTCTTATCTTTGCAATGTTCATTTTCTTCTTACCACTGGTCCAGTCACAAAGATGATTAAGGTTAGCAAGAATGGGATTGATGAATCTCTCTTAGGAATAGGGTTGACTACCTCCTTATAATATCTTAACTTAATTTTTCCCTCTAGGTCCTTAGCACCCCAGAACTTATCCTTAAATTTGGAAGTAATATAATTTAAATATTATCCTTTATTCTCCAAAATGATCTCCTTCTTTATTTCTCAATGAATATCCACAAAGACAAATATGATCCACCAAGACTAATATAATTATGATTAAAAAAAAAAAATTATGAAAATATTATTATTTTATAACTAAATTGAATATAAAATAAAAATAAAGTTATTATATCCATAATTAATACATAATTATGAATATAATTTTATTATATTCATTATTTATATTCAACAAGCGAGTATAGGCAGATGTGTAGGTGTAATGCAATTATAAATATAAATAAAAAGTTAAAAGTGATATGAAGGATGATGAGTGTGCAAACATTTAAATGTTGACTCAATCAATATTAAAAAGCTAGGAGTAATAAAAAAAAATCAATTTGTTATATTTTGATTTTGTTATTAACTTGTGAATAGGATTTGATATGATACCATGAGTCAATACTATGACTTATTAATACCACAATCCCTAAAACTCTACTTATTTCACCATCAAAATATTTTATTTCAATATGACGAGATTTTTAACCAGGATATTCACCCCACGTTATTGTGGATATTATTAACTTGTAAATAGTCTTTGTTACAATACCATGGCTTATCAATACCACATGGCCAAAAAATATAACTTCTTCTTCTTCTTCTTCCTTTTTTTTCGCTGGATCACGGTTACCCTTGGTCATTGGGTAGCCGCTAGGTCCACAAAAAATATAACTACTTCTTAGTCTTCTTCCTTTTTTCGGTGGTTCACGGTTACCCTTGGTCATTGGGTAGCCACTAATTTTGGGCATATCAACCCCGAAGGGGAATCACATCCCCTCGGCCTATGTACTGACCTAGCCCTGTGACCTCACCTCCCTATGGCAAGGCATTGCTTTTACCGGTTGAGCTAACCGTTGGGGCTCCCAAAAAAGATAACTTATTTCACATTAAAAATATTTTTTAATGATATGATATAATTCACAACCATGGATATTCAGATATTATTAACTTGCAAACTTTTACATTGATATTATGAACTTTTGAATAGGCTTCACTTGTAAACTATGCCATTGATATTATGAATTTGTGACTAGACTTTGTTAGAATACCATGGGCCAATACCATGGCTTATCAATACCGCATGCCCAAAAATCATAACTTATTTCACAATCAAAATATTTTGTAACAATATGACAAGATTCTTTACTATGGATGGAAACCCTCACTTACCAAGTAATGTTATTGACTGTAAAGCTAGATTTTGGTACAATACCGTGGCCACAATCAAATACTGGCAGGCCCAAAAACATAACTTATTTCCACACACAAAATCTTTCATGGAATATTATTTATTTTATTATTTAATTTATCCTTTTTTAATTAAATATAAATATTAAAAATATAATTGCATATGAGATATATCTAAAATCTTTATCATCACAGCTACTAAAAATATTTCCTTAGAAATTAAATCACGATTTTAATAAAATTAAATGAGAATACTAAATCATGGTTTTAATAAAATTAAAATGAAAATACCTTTGTCCTGGGCAGCTAAATTGGCAATCTGAGATATGTGAAATCATTGAAACCCGAGAGCCCTAGGTTCAAATCCCCCCTATTGCCACCAAGGCTACGGGGAGGAGGACAATTTGTATCCCCAAGAGGTTTACTCGTAGTTGGTAGTTAGTAGGTAGTTAGTAGTTACATGTCACATTGTTGGGTTCTTCTAGGTCATAGAAAAAATGAGAATATTTTTATAGATAAAGATGTGAAATTTATATGGAGGACAATTCGTATCCCCAAGAGGTTTACTCGTAGTTGGTAGTTAGTAGGTAGTTAGTAGTTACATGTCATATTGTAGGGTTCTTCTAGGTCACAGAAAAAATGGAACCAACAAGTGTGGTCAACCTAAAAGCTAGAAATAAAAACCCTATATTTGACTAGGAGAGAAGGAGGAAAAGTTTAATAATATTTAATTAAATTTAGTTATTATTATTATTATATCCATTTTTAAGGTCACAGCCAAGCCAAACACCAAATTGGTGTATGAGACCCCCTTGT